>CABFOV010004123.1:29335-42296 GCA_902141375.1 Timema poppense
TATATATATATATATATATGACACAACCCTTGAATTTTTCTCTCCTCGTCAACAATGTAAAAACTAACCAATAGAAAGAGTCCTGGTGACAGGTGTTGTGAATGCTAGCTTCTTATTAGTATAGGGAATTGGCGTCTTCTGCCAAATACTCCGTAGTTATTCTTTTAACAGGAAAGATAGCATAAAAAATATATTTTAGTGGTGAAATCCTTTTCACATTGTTTATGAGAAGCGCGTGTTTCTTCATGGATGAATCTTAAAAGTATACTCTCCCTATATTACTTTAAATAAAAATTACCTTCATCCATGACTTTTTACATAATTTATAGTAATCCAAACCAATATCATTACAATTTTCAAAACATTTTGATGGATTTTGTTCACACTTGATATTTTGATTTTATTGGGCTATAGCACATATTTTTTTACCTTAGCCCTTCAATTAAGGGCGGATTTACTAATGAGTATTTTTTTATTTCCAAATTTTTTGAAAATAGCATTACCTATTTGGTATAAAATTCATATCTGAGATTTATTGGCATGATAAATCACCATATTATAGTTAGTTTGTTTTTTTGGCAAAAACTCGTTGAAGTGTAGTTTACTGATGGTATTCTAAATATTTCGAAAATACCTCCCGATTTTGTTCAAAATGTATATCTGGAGATTGTGTGGTATGACAAATAAATATGTATATGTCACCACCCCCTTCTCTTATCTTACTGTGTACCTAAGGATTTGTCCATATGTATTCGGCTGAAGATGGGGGTGTGGGGTGGGGTGAGGGTGATATGAATACTTGTGTGAACTCGTGTTTGACGTTATACTTGGCTTTTAAAAGGTTAATTGATACTACTATACTATTACACATATGATGTTAAAAGTGAAGTGAATAAAAGAACTTAGAGAATGTTAGGAAGCATGGGACAGAACGAGGTACTATGAGGTTTACCTAATGACCTGTCTAACTACTAGAAGGTTCCTGCATGGTCACCGAACTGGGTCCCCTGGGATTGGGCGGCAGCCCCTGAACTGGTACTTGATGGACCCGACGTCTTGTCCTGGCAGCGTGACCCCTAGGTTATGATGTTCTGTTGTCAGCTCATCAATCCCTCCCATTTTAACTGCGCCGCCGGCCTGGTTTCTCGCTAAGGAATGTTGACACCACCTTTTGGGTCTGCTCTTGTTTATTTGTTTATTGAATCATCATAACCTCGTAACGTTCGTTTTGTCATTCGCAACTCACAACATATAATGCTTACACAAAACATGCCTTGCATTTTAGGCCGTGCAGTTAAATATATTTGTTTTTGGGATAGAAACTCATTTATGGATAGTTTACTGATGACTGATTTTTCAAAAACTTTTTTTCACTGATGACTTATTTTTCAAAAACTTGCAATATTTAAAAAGTAGTTAACTGAGGGGCCATACATGTATTACGTAACGCAACTTTAAGCCTTTTTCTTTACCCCTCTCCCACCATGTCACGTTCCGCAACTCTTTGATACCCCCCCGATTTAAGTTATGTAACGCTTCCAGTTTCAGCTATTAAAACAAATGTATTTTGAGTTAATGATGCAAATTTATAGTCAAACAGTTTTCTTTGTATTTATTATGCATTCAGAGTATAACCCGAACGGTTAGTAAGACGTGGTGATAAATAAATACATTATCTTGTCGGTCACTGAACCTTAAATAGCGGTAATGCGGCCTGCAACCTGTCGATCGTAGTTTTATAGATACACATCAACATAAAAGGGCGTGACAATGCCTTATGATTGATCGCATCTTTGGCATTGAATATGGAAAATCGTTTAGTACGCCTGCAAATAAATCGGCTACTAATTAAAAACTGAATTAAACCCTTTTTAATAGCCTACTTATTTTATTGAATTCAATTTGATCAAGTCAACCATTTTTTATTATTATTTGTTTTATAAACTCAAACTCCGCTAGGTTACGCTAGTCTAACCTCCACCCCCCACCCCATGTCATGCAGTGTAACTACAATTTAATCCTTCCCCCCTTCTCTCAACTGCGTTACCTAATACATCTATGACCCCTGATGATTGCATTCCAAAAATTGGACTTTTTTAAAATGGTCCTAACGTTTTAATACCAAATTGGTATCTCGGGAATATTTAACATCACAAATAATGTTGTTTACTTGGTTTTGGGTAAAAGTTTGATAAAGGGTCGTTTGCTAATGAATAATTTTTGAAAATGTGCATTATTTTGAAAATGGGTAAAACAACTTTGCTTAAAAAATATATGTCTACATAGTTTGAAATGAGCATGACAAATAAAGTTGTATACTTGTTTTGGGGGGTGGGGGAACTCGATTTCGGGTATTTTAATAATGACTTTTTTTTAATTTGAGTATTTAAAAAAATCTATTTAACGATTTAGTTTAAAATTTGTATTGGGGGACTATTTTACATGATCAATAATAATGTATCTTTATTTACCCAAACTAAATTAATTTATGGTTAGTTTACTTAAGAAAATATATAAAGAAAACCTGATTTTTTTTAATATGGACCTTGAAAATTGAATTCAAATTCTGAATTTGGGGAAAAGTTTTTCATGATAAATAAGAATACGTTTTTATTTTTACAAATAGCAAGTAATTTTAGAATAGTTTTAAAAAGAAAATTTATATAATTTAAATTTGATTAAGGTATATTTGAATAATTTGGTTTGAAATGTATATATTTCACAGCCCTGAGCTAGATTGAGTTGTTTATTTTGTTTTGCGTAGCTTTGTTGGACCTACATCTCTGAATGTGCTGGTTCGACAAACTTGGTGTAGTAACTTATATTAGAAAACATCAAATAGGAGTGCCGACTACTCAGAACAAACTTGCACTAGTTGTGGAGTAACGAGCAGATAGGGCTATTAAAGTCTGTTTTGTTGTCGTCGGGGTTGACACATTATCATCTATTTGGGAGGCATTTACGCTGCCAGACGCCGGACTATAGCGGAATAGAACTTGGGGTCATCAGTAGTACGTGTGTTAGAGGGCAACCACCCATACCCAGAGTACCGAGTTCGATTCTGTTGGGGGTCGTGAGCCGTGTCATTCGTTTCTCCGTAACTTGGCGACAGTCCCGTACGTAGTACTGTATATTTTTTTATTTATATGGTTGCCACTTTCTTTATATGAAAGTAACTTTACAACCTTCATCGTAATATAATGTACTGCAATACATTCTAGTTGAAACTTTACCCACTGGTAATGCTGCAGGATGATTCCCTCTAACTGCTTCCACCCTCAGTCCCCTGCAATTTTTCATAATGTTTGCAAAAATATAACTTATTTTACGGTATCTTTAGAATATTTTAAACTTTTTCTTCAAAAGAACTATCAATTACATTAATATTAGAGCGGCTATGGCTCTTAATTCTATGTATGTAAGATTTGTACCACCCGTTTGTTGTGTGTGCCGTGTTCATGGAGAAAATAAATTGTTTTTAATATTATTATTATTGTGAATTTCTGTACAAAGGAGAACATAAATTATTATTGGCCTAAGGTAAAAAAAATGGAAATGAAGCTAAGCTATGGCTTGCTACGCAGCGCTATGTGTTTACCGATTGCTGGCCGGGAAATTTTCCATCTTACAGACGCAATGCTAGATTGTTTAAAAAAACCAAAGAAGTGTTGAAGTTTTATTTTTAGTTGGTTTCACATGTATTTAAGTTATTCTAATTTAGTTTGGATATTCAATACGTATTTTATATTACACTGAAACTGTTAATTGAACAAATCAAGCCTCCACCTCCTTCCAAGACAGCTGCTAACAGCAGCAGCTCCTATTCATAAGTGCTATCATCTGAGCTCAAACAAGACATTTAGGAGCATGCCATAACTTAACTTCATTGTAGCAGACCAAAAAGAAACCACAGTGAATCAAGGAGGGAAAAGAGGAACCTTAGCTTAGCAATAAGTGTGAAACCAAACTGACCAAATCTTATCATAGCATATCCTGGAGTACCATACATACAGTAGCCCCGTGGCTTCTTTGGTGCTGACTGACAGCTCACAGCTCACTTCTGACGGTCAACATTTAGGTATATACCTAAATTTTGACCGTCAGAAGTGACAGCTGCTAAACACATGTTTTTGCAGATCATATTGTTCGGCGTAGGGATACATAATATGGTCCGGTAACTTTTCAACGCCGTCAGCTGTCAGTCAGCTCCAAAGAAGCCGTGGGGCTACTGTAGTTTAGCTTAGTGCTCTGTGTGAACCGGTCTTAAGACCCATTTAAGGTAAACACGACAGTTTAGACTTTAGGGAATATCTTTACTATTTTATTCCTTCAGTTGTTGATAGTCACGCGAGTAGAAAACTACTAGAGTGGAGATTGGTGTGGGGGTTATTTAATGTAATCACGCAATTATTTCTGTACATTTTCCCAAGTGGGAGTTTTAAAGGTACTTTTAGGGTTCACGACAGAATTATCTTTGGATATCAAATTGTAAGCTTGATATTACATTTATCCTTTGCATTCGATAAATATTCAGTTATCAATATTATAGCTTTAACTCAAATGTATCAAGCTTTTATTAAAATCATTTGAGGTATTTCCGAGTGTGCACAATGGGGTTAGCGCATCATTACGTAAATAACAAGTTATGCATCGACTGTTGTCTTTACTCTTTTGAAATTAAGAGAGAGATTGGTAAACTTTAGTGAATGGAAAGACAGGTGTCTTCATTCAAAGGAAGGAAACTACTTTTAATGTCGAGTTTGAAATTAGGTCTACTTCTACAGCACGGAAAAAACCCCTATTAAGATTGATGTTTCTTGCTGATAAAACCAGGATGGACTTCACGCTACGGTTAGCGAACCTTGTAGTAATTCACGACCCATGAAATTACAACAAATAATATAAAAAGTTGTCTTTTCTTTGAGTACAACTAGCCCGCGGTAATGAATGATTGGTATCGATGCAAAATGGGCATTTGTCTCTTTGAGTTGTGGATGCTTGAAGTGGTTGGTAACGTTCTCTATAGGGTGACCTGGCGGTCTAGTGGTTAAGGTGTCAGACTTCTATGCTGGCGGCCGGGGTTCAATCCCCGTCCCGGCACGGATTTATCTGATTACCAAACCCTTCCTTCACCTCTGACAATACATCTTGTTAATGTGGGGAATGCCAGGCCTCCACCGTGGTTCGGATTCCACGTTAAACTGTAGGTCCTCCATTTCATCTCACAATCACCCTACCATTACACATTAGCGTAAGTGCGTATAACCCGAACGGGTAGTAAGACGCGGTGCTAATAATAATAATAATAATAATAATAACAACGTTCTCTAAAGATATTGTTGTGCGGTTACAGTGTCAGACTCCGTTCTCGTAAACCGTGGACTGGCCGGTTTCAGCCGAGTCCTCCTGGTCACAAATAAAGATTTTAATGACAGACATTTGTTTGTGTGGCTCGTGTCCTTTGTGACCTATGTTGACTCTATTCCTTTCCGTTTTTCCATCTTATTACTTTGAGGGAATTCTGAGAGAGCCGATTTTAGTTCGGGGTCTTGAATATTCAGACTGGCCACAGCCAGGGAAAACATGAAAAACTGGAAATACCTGAAAAATAAATTTTTGGCGTTTTTACGTTAGCATCTAAATGTTAATCCGACGTGAAAATTCTTTAATTCTTAGTAGATTTCGCTTGAGTGATACATTTTTAAGATGTGTAAAATTAATAATATGCTGTTAAAATTAAATAAACAACCCCTCAGAAACTGTTGAATAAATAATTTGGTGTATAGATGAAAGAATGAATGAACAAAAAGCATTTTGTATTTATCAACGTATTTTATTTTATTTTATTTTATTCAGCACCGCGTCTTATTATTATTATTATTATTATTATTATTATTATTATTATTACTAGCACCACGTCTTACTACCCGTTCGGGTTATACGCACTTACTCTAATGTGTAATGGTAGGGTGATTGTGAGATGAATTGAAGGACCTACAGTTAAACGTATAATCCGAACCACGGTGGAGGCCTGGCATTCCCCACATTCACAAGATGTCTTGTCAGAGGGGAAGGAAGGGTTTGGCAATCAGATAAATCTGTGCCGGTACCGGAGATTGAACCCCGGCCGCCAGCACAGAAGTCTGACACCCTACCCCTAGACCGCCAGGTCACCGCGTCTTACTACCTGTTCTGGTTATACGCTTAAGTACTGATTATACTGATGGACTAGGAATTGGGAAGATTGAATTTAGAGGAAGCGAACCCGCATTCGTGTTGAGGGAGAGTGGAAAACCATTTAGGATCCCCCCCTCCCTCACAGTTCAGCCGACCGAGATTCGAACCTCGATCTCCCCGTCTTCATCAGTTTAGCTCAACACGAATTTAGCGCGTTATCCAACTACGCCACTGAGGCGGGTGACGTATCTAATTAAATATTATGATATTAGGTAAGTGTTTTTTTTACCAAATAAACTTCGAATTAAATCTTTAATTAAACGCATAATCCAATCTTTGGTGTTTCCGAGTGTTTGCTCTTACTATATTTAGATATAACTTACTCGAAAATCGGCTTTATTTCTGCTGTTAATTGTTTTATTTTCGAGGTTACACAGAAAGACCTACTTCCCACATTAGGGCTAGTAATGTTATCCAACCGCCCGGGCTCAAACATTCAAACTCGTTCAACATATAAATACAAAATTAAAGAGCTACTTCGTAGATTTAGATCGTTTATTTTTTATTATTAGAAGTGAAAAATATGCGTCTAGCCTCTTAACGACATTAAAATATCACTCGCGCCGGTGGGCTCACGGACAAAATATCACGCTCACATAATCTGGTTTGTCGATGATCGGAAGGTTAAGAGAAGCTTAAAACCAGGAAGTCAAACAGAAATACTTACCGGTTACAGTTCTTCAAACAATACTTTAACGTCATTAAAATATGATATACTTCAAAAAAGTTATTACTATAAAAAATACAAATAATTCAGGAGCTTGATTATTGCGCAATTTATTTAAAATTCAGCGTTCCATTTGAGCAGGAGATCATTTTATTTTTTGTTTGCCAGAACTCTAAAAAAATAATAAAAGCTTGGCCTTTGTGGTTTATTGATCAAACTTCTGGATATATATATAGATCCAGAGGTCCCGGGCTCAATCCCTGGTGGTGCCAGAATTTTTCTGTGAATCACTGGGTCTGGAACGGGATCAAACTCGGGCCTCGTGAGGTGAGGAGCTACTTAAATGAAAAAGTATCAGCTCCGATATAGAAAACTGAGATTGACTTGGCTGAAGGTTTCGTCGTGCTGAGCTCTATCTGCAGAAGTTGGCAACCAAACCAGCCTCCATGTCTGAACCAAAGGAAATAGTCTAGACCTGTTTCTAGTGTACTTGCTAAAAAAAACTAAATCGGCTTTATAGTGTGTCTATCAATTATTTTTGTTTACATATAAATACATTATTTTAGGCCCTATTAACAGGATATTAAAATTATTTTACGGCAATAAACTCGATTTCAATTTAAACATTATAAATATAAAATGTTGGTACGTTCTTTAAGTTCTTAATTTGCAAACACACGAAAATAATAAGTTTGCGGGGTTACAATATATAAACTATATTCAATTTACCTTAAGAACCATCTTAATAATATCCATGATGTGTCACTCATTTTTCATGTCATTATAATACATTCTGCACTGGATAATATTTATTTCGTCCCATCTATCAAATAATCAAATATTAATAAAATTATAAAAGCCCCTATGAACTACACACGATGAACATAAATTGCACACACTTGCTCTGAAATGTCAGGCGTCTGAGAATGTGAGGACAAATAGGCCTATTTTAGTAAAAAATATTTAAACATAATGGTTGCACTCTTATCTATAGTTATGAAAACATATTTTTAACTTCTTCCCTTGAGTCACATTTGCACGATGACCTTGACATCTTGGGACAGGTGTCGTTGATAGTCCTCCCCTCTCAATCTTTCTTTCACACTTGTTCCTTTCTTGTATGCGAGTTGGCGGTTTGCTCAGTGAAAAGCTGTTGACAAGCGTAAGTCATTAGCCCACCTTTGTTGAGTCAGGAAGTTGGATGTGGTCTCGTGGATTTGGGAATGTGTTTTTGGAAGCCCTTACAAAGACAATATAGGCTTACTAATTTAAGCGCTCTTGAAAGGCTACACTACGATGTAACTCTCGTCTTATCTAATGTGTGTTTGTGACAGGCCTTTTATTTGGACTGTTTAGGCATGGTTAAATATCTTTACTTCCTGGAGACTTTGTAGGTTTAATCAAGATTATTTCACCTGTCTTTGTTTTGATTTTATTTATTTACTTACCACGTCTTTGTACCTATTTGGGTTGTACGCATAAGCTCATGGAATAGGGATGAGGAAGGTATAGTTGTATAGGAAATTTAACTGCATTGGCGTGGAGGGAGAATGGGAAAAACTACTTTCATTGAATCGGACTGGGATCCGAACCTCGATATCACCTACAATTCATTCTAACACAAGAGTGATGCGTTAGACCATGTGACCACTGATATGGATGTTGCATTTATTAAAACTAGTTTTATTTAAAGTACCTTTTATTCAATTTGGTTGTTTGTTTTATTGATTTGGTTGTGTGTTTGTTTGGTTGTTGGGCAATAATTTGCACATAACAGCTAAGTTGAATAAAGCAAATTTAGTACATCAACATCCTAGGTGTCCAGAAGTTTTAAATAAAATTAAATTGATTTTTAGAAGACTTAATAGGGTTATTTTATGAACCCTAATAATTCAAATGGTTGATTGTAAGAAAACATATTCGCGTGGATGGAGGATTGCGAAACTCCAATGAAAATCACATTATGATCGCCACCATAAATGCACCCGGTAAGATTCTGTTACGGTTATTATTTACTACTCTTATTTCTAAACTACAACATTACAAAGAATGATTACTTATTAATACGTCTATTAAATACACGTCTTGAGTTCATCACACACGTCCATTACAATGAGAGAACACGCACTCTAGTGTTGACACTCTCAGCCCCGTTGCTCGACTGTCTCTTGTCACACCTGTCTGGTTTAGCCCTACACTCGGCCCGTTGCTCGACTGTCTCTTGTCACACCTGTCTGGTTTAGCCCTACACTCGGCCCTTTGGAATGTCCCCCACCCCTTGCTATGAGGGGTGGTCCAAGCCTGGTGATTGTTCAGGGCTGGCTCGCTACAATGCTAACTAATACCTCCACTCTCTTTACCTGGACCACTCAGCCGCTGCTTTTAGTTTATAGATGTGCTGAAAGTAGCAATTTATTTACGTATTTTTTGACACAACATATGTCTAAACCTTAAATACATTCTCACGTTTATTAAGTCAACACTGTTTTATGATCATCGCCGTATTTACTTAAAACCATTTTCTCCCAAAACGTAGTAGACATTCACCGAGGCGGCTGGGAGATGGATATAAACATAGTGTACCTACGTATATAAGACCATATATTAAAAAAAAATATATATGTGAGAGAGAGAGAGAGAAACATTATATTAAAACACTATATCTGACCAGAGAGGCAAACTGGATGGGAAACCGGTCTTGATAAATGATTAGTTTACCAGACATTCACTAACAGTACGTTTATTTTAGTCATCTGAATTTTTTTTAAATAGACTAATTTGCATGTTCCTGTGACCTACGTTCTTAGGCTTGAGGGTTTTTCCTCCAGGCTCTGAACACAAACTGGAGACCATTGGCGCCTGGTGAGTTCGCGCTTGTCACCTCAGAATAAAACGTACCCCACCCGCTTTCGCATCCCTCTAGGGCTAAGAAACTTCGTTGCTCGTACTAACTTCTCCAAAATACTTGGCCAATGCAATCATTCATTATACACTAACAATCCACCGTAATGTGTGAATGCCTGTGAGAAAGGAACATATTTTTGAGCGCTAACCCAGTACTCTGTAGCATCATTCAAATCAAATTATGAATATTAATAGTTACTATACAAGTAACCAATTAACAGAAACTATGGCAAATATTGGCTCCTGGACCATAGTACTTTTAAAAATGCGTTCATTTTTTGTTTCAACGATCCCGACTTCTCCGTTGAAGTTTTTCTAATAAATAACTGCAACTTCAATCATTATATTAATATTATAGTAATGAAAATATTAGAGAAGCTCCCCAACAAGGTTAATTTTAGAACACACATTTGTTGATTTAAAAGAGCAATGGCTTCACCCCCCCCCCCTTCTAAAGTAAAAAATAAATCAAAACCAGCTTAGACGGCCTTAATATTTTATTCCCTTGGTTAACCTTTCAAGTTACTCTAAAAATTAAAGTGAATGGTGTAGAGATTTTAGCCAGCACATCCATAGTATTTTGGAAAATTATTTTTTGACAATTATAAAAATTACATATCTATTGTAGTTGTTGATCTCAGTGGTCTTGGGGTTAGGTGCTCGTCTCCGATGTTCGTCGGTTCAAACCCAGTTGAGGCTTATGGACTTTTTAAGTGGCCAAAATTCGTAGCACAAATTCTTTCAGGGGGAAGTAAAGCCGTTGATCCCCTTTTCTCTGGAAGGTATGTGAAAGTATCTTTCCGGCAAAATTGGTAGGCTTTTTCGAGCTCGCTCGCAGAACTCACTCGGTTTCCTGGGAAAATGTCGAATGTTATTGTCAGGAAGGGAATAAGGCTGTAAAACGGGTCCACCAAAACACATATAACACATTATATTGACTTGCCATATCAAAAAGTCGACCCCACATGAGCGGGACATTATGTAGGTACAGAATAAACCTATAACTAGTGTAGTTAAACCTCCACTGGACAGGTGTCAGTCTTGTCTAGTCTGGTTTGCTGATAACGGGCAGCTATAGACTAAAATATTTTCTGTGTGTACTAAGGTGTATTATTTCCTAAATGTTTTTCCACCCTCCCTCCACTCAAATCCGGACAAATTTTCTTTAAATTTAACCTAAATACCCCCTTAGTGTGACTATGCGAATAAACTGGACTGGTAATAAATAATATGCGTGTCCGACACCTTAGCTCAGTCGATAGCATGTATTTCTACTGAGTTCAGGCTCCAGGGTTAGATTCCTGGTTCAGCCGAACAATTTATCATTGGGGAAATGTGGGTTTCCCCTTTTGCGGTGATGAATTTGCGGCCGGGGATTGGATGCTATGTCTGCTTTAGATTTAAAATAGCTTATATTATTATTATTATTATTATTAGCACCGCGTCTTACTACCCGTTCGGGTTATACGCACTTACGCTAATGTGTAATGGTAGGGTAATTGTGAGATGAAATGAAGGACCTACAGTTTAACGTGGAATCCGAACCACGGTGGAGGCCTGGCATTCCTCACATTCACAAGATGTCTTGTCAGAGGTGAAGGAAGAGTTTGGTAATCAGATAAATCTTTACCAGGACCGAGGATTGAACCCCGGCCGCCAGTATAAAATAGCTTATAAGTTGTGTGCTTATATAATCAGTAGGTTCAGAAGCTGCATGTTAAACACCTCAAATAAACGAAGAAAAAAAACCAGCTTAACTAAATCATCTATGAATATTATTGTCGTATTTAGTGGTGAAATATGCGCAACTAGTGAAAAAAAACCGTCATGATAATATATTTGAATTTAATCTTACACCAGGTCATGTGGCTTTACAAATAATGTCCTATTGGTAGTTTCAGCGAACATCTATATACAGATAACTAGCGAATATCGGTAAACTAGCGTGTGGCTCCAAAAGCTCGACAAGTGTTGAAAGTTGCCAGAAGCTTGGGTCGACCCCTCACTCGCAGATATGGGAATAAAGTGCAAAGCTGTGTCGTGTCGGGCGCGGAATGTTTCGGGTTCGACCTCCCCGAAACCATCACAGCATGGGGGTTACGACAGATATATTTATCAAGGTAAGCTCTTGATTTCTACGACGCGTGGTAAGAACACAAGTTGCTACTTTGCGAAATGTTTGGGATTTGTTTCGTGGGTACGGCGAACTTACCTACTGCGGCGCCAGGTTGGTGGGTCATAAATTCAAAGTCGGAAGTGAGGAGCGTTTTGGCCCGCAAGAACTTAATTTTTAATCTGGAATACTTAACCTGACTGATTATATCAGACCAATACTCTCAAACTAACTAAATTATAGAACTGACAGAACATCCAGTCGGCTCATAGCTATGAAAGAGGAAACCTCAATGGGGAATTGAACCTTGAACTCTTAGTACACTAGTTTGATGCGTTATCGAATGAACAAAGTGTCTGACAAGCGTTGGTAAATAATTGAGAAATCTTCCCGCACTAGGATTGTGTGTATCACAGGAGTTTGTAAGTCATGTACTTATAATATAATCCCTAATTAAAAAGTGGATTTAAATTCCCCGATAAAAACGTTGGGGGAAATTCCCAAATAAGTACCTTTAAGGGTTATTTTATTCCTAGCCGCAACAACTCTTCTTTGATAGACATATTTAGAGTTTTGTGGGAAAAATAAAATATCTTTTACGAAAATAAAAAAAGTTTTCCTAATTAAAATAAGCTAGTAGTTCATATCCATGTTGTCACATTTTTTATTAGACGTACACAGACAGACCTTTCAGTTATTAATTAAGTTATCGATTATTCGAGATTGTTTGTTTGATTCAGCCATGGAAC
Organism: Timema poppense; assembly: GCA_902141375.1. Classification (NCBI taxonomy): domain Eukaryota; kingdom Metazoa; phylum Arthropoda; class Insecta; order Phasmatodea; family Timematidae; genus Timema; species Timema poppense. The sequence goes on from CABFOV010004123.1 coordinate 42,006, forward strand.
GTGCCCCACCCTCCTCCAGCCCTGGAGTTTATGCTCGAACACACCGCGTGTGGAATAATAATTTAGCCCGTTCTTTGCGCCAAGGGAAGTGTAGCCCAGGCAGCAGCGAGTACAAAATCAATAGCGGGCGAGTGCACGTTTGGCCGTGACATTGGCTGGGTGCCCTTGCGAGTGGGCTTACTCCCCCCTTCCCCCTAGACAAAATGTTTTCGTGCTCCACTCAGTGATTTACACTTGGACGCTCTCTCGTTTTGAACCGCGGGGCCAGGAATACGTGTTAACTATTCATGG
>CABFOV010004124.1:0-20043 GCA_902141375.1 Timema poppense
CCGCTATCGTTATTTCCCCTCGATTGAAGCTTTCTGTCGTGTCCTCCACTAGGCTCAGGACTGGGTGTATTGTTGAATGCCATACCAGCCGATAATCAAGCCCGGGACCCCTAGACTCGTAGCAAGATGCACTGACCCTACCCAATGGGGCCGGTTGTTTAAGAATCAAAATATTGCCATTTCGTCATTAAAAAAAATATTGTTACAATCAAATAATTGTGTTATAAACACACTACTGAAAGTTGTAGCACTACTTTAAAACCTTCTATGTGTTTAAATATTATAATATACTTATTTTTACCTACTCAAGTCATCCACGTCCAAGAACCATTATGTTTGGTATTTAATTTTACCATTTATTTTAATTTAAATAAAGGATATATTAATTTTTTCTGTCTTATGAATACTAAACACCGAATATATAGCAGTAAGCATGTCACATATATACATTAATAAATAATTAAACGCTAAATTCAATATTTGCAACTTTCGTAACAACCCAAGTTGTAGTTTGCTGAATGTAACGTTCCATGTGCACGAATCGAACGGTAGCTAAATATAGACTGTACATCATATTAGCTTATCCAATATTGTAGATTTTCATCGAGTCACTTACATTTTAAGGAATATATTATTTGTATTTGGAAAATTCTGCTTAGTAAAATAAATGGTGCCTTATTAGCATTTGGAGATTATCATGGTCTACTTAACGATGTTGTGAAAATAAACTCTAATCTCTCTTGGATAAAACCAGCGTGTGGATAGCATTGAACCATTGGACACTTCCCTTAGGTCCATGTCAGAGCAGTACTTGGGAAACAAATTGGGGAGAGGATGGGGGCTGACCTAATAATAAATCAATTAAAAAGTAGTTTAAATTTATTTAAAAAAAGGCAGTTAATATACATATAAGTATTAACATAAAGAGTGTCGCTGTAGACTAATTGGTTGGGTGAATATAAACAGGATTAATGAGGGCTGTAACTCGCTCATTATTCATTATCAAGATTGATCACAAAACAACTATAACTTTGAGATCGAAACGAGAACTAACATAATTCATAGTTAAACTGCGAACCAGACCACTAGGTCAAAAACAGTACATTTAAACATATTAGTTGGTTAACTTCTTAAAGACACGACTGCTCAACACTACTATATACAACTGAAGACATACAAAACTGCATGGGCAGGAGAAACATTATTTCAGTATGGATATATTTCCAGCTAAACAGTTATAAATAGTACGATAGTACGTTGGAACATAGTGAATCCTCGCTTATCCTATCAAGTAGAAGAAGTGACGATTTCAATTACAAAATTATAACATGAAGGTTTGGGAAGGACTAGACATAAGAGAAATATACAAGTATAACAAATCAGTTTATTTAAATATAAACAACATATATAGAATTATTTACAGTTTAAATAAATATTAGATCATACAGTCTATTGTTATTAAAGATAACTTTATTCAGTTAACATAGTCATATACTTCCCAATAGTCAGGAATAGAAAAAAGCTCCTTGATGACGGTCTAGGACAACTGGGCGCCACCATCTGGGCGCCGCCAACCAGGCGCGGCCAACTGGGCGCGCGCGAACTGGGCGCCTGGACAACTGGGCGCCAGGACAACTGGGCGCTAAAATAAAACTTATTTTTTAATTTTTCGAGAAGTCGATGCTAGAATTTTAAGACTAGTTAGGGACTATAATAATAGAGACATTATTTCGTTTTTACGTGGTGTTGCGCATAATATTGCAATGCATTAAAAAAAGCGATTTTTTTAAAAAAAAGTGCAAAAAAGTGATTTTTTTAAAAAAGAAAAAAATGGGGTGTGTTTTTTGTTTTTACTCATCACTTTTTAAAAAAGGAAAAAAGTGGGGTTACTTTTGGCGCCCAGTTGTCCCGGCGCCCAGTTGGCCGCGCCTAGTTGGCCGCGCCCAGATGGAGGCGCCCAGTTGTCCGGATTCGCCTTAATGATTAGGAACTAACAGAAGAAAGATTAAACTTACATTTTAGATTAGTAACTCTAGAAATAAGGACCATCGCTCATTCTCCTACGAAGGAGCGTCAGCCTCAACATCGGCAGTAGGCAGCGCATATTATTATTATTAGCACCGCGTCTTACTACCCGTTCGGGTTATACGCACTTACGCTAATGTGTAATGGTACGGTGATTGATTAACGTGGAATCCGAACCATGGTGGAAGCCTGGCATTCCTCACATTCACAAGATGTCTTGTCAGAGGTGAAGGAAGGGTTTAGTAATCAGATAAATCTGTGCCAGGACCGGGGATTGAACCCCGGCCGCCAGCATTGAAGTCTGACACCTTACCCCTAGACCACCAGGTCACCGGCAACACATATTAATTCAAGGTTAAGCCACAATACATTAAGACAATCCAGCCTAGATAATGAAAGGTCTATTCATGAATAATAATGAAACTAGAGTGAAGGAAAACAAGGGGTATTCAATCCTAATTTTATAGAGTTACCACGAAGGAAATTATACACGTTAGCTAATTTGAGTTAACTCCATAAGGAGTTACTAAAACCCAAGAAAAAACTCCCAAAAGAGAAACTAGCACTATACAAAAATAGTAAATGGTGAGCTATCAGGCTTCTATGATGTTAAATTACTATGGCCGGTAAATTCCTAAAGTACTGTCTAGACATTCAATAATATATGCATATTTCCACCATAGCTTGGGCACATAATACATATTACAAACCGTAATTGTTTTACTTAATAAAAACGGCACCTGTAGGGGCCGGAGACAAGGCACTATCTCCGCGGACCATTACTACGAACTAGTAGTGCCCCCACAGGCTGAAATAATAGTGACTGCTATCTGTCACTGACCTAACTAGGACACTGAAGAAAACGTTAAATAACCTGATTTCCACCATAATGAGATACTAAACATGGTCAGACCTTTTAAAGGGTCATTACTAACCCCTAATATATAAAACTATGTGTTAAGGACTTAGAAAAGGTAGTCAGACACTCTGACATAGTAAATAAAGTCATATGGACCTAGATAAATAGAGCATTAAGCCATTCATTCTAAACTACGCCATATGGGCATAGGAAAACATGTAAAAATGTTTACAAACAACTCTATGTATTAAGGAAATAGAAAAAGAGGGTTAAGACTAACATTAAAAACTATGCCTTATAGGCATGGAAAATAAGGTCAGACATTCTGACACAGAAACTATGTCTGATGAACCTATAAAATAAGGTCAGACATTCTGACACAGAAACTATGTCTTATGAACCTATAAAATAAAGTCAGGCATTCTGATACAAAAAATATGTCTGATGGACCAAGAAAATAAAGTCAAACATACTGACAAAAAAATTTATGTCTGATGGACATAGATAAAGAGGTGTTACGAATCTAACCCAGATTCTAACTTCATCTGTGACGAGGTGGAGAGACTGACGGCTGACACATCGTAGTCACTATTAGTTTCTTCTGTGATGTAGATTTACCTCCTAGTTCTTCCTCCGTCGAATTGATAAAATAGAATACAAAATGTGAAACGATATATTAACAGAACCGACGAACTCAGGGAAGGTTTGCATCTGGACATATAAGGGGGGAAGGATTTAAGTTGTGGAATTGCGCTAAATGACCATTAGCACTCGTTGTTGGTGTGGCGCCTAGAGAAAAACATATCTGCCATTTCTTCGAAGCGGGGCCTGTGAGTAAGATGCCATTTAGCTAATGGTCCCGGCCTAGTCAGCTGTGGCAGTCTTCCTAGAGCTTCGGCTTTTCCCAGCAGCATAAATCCACCGTGAGTTAATATCTACCACATATTATTAGAGTATACTAGCTCTTATATTCATTGTGTTAATTATATTTATGGCATTTTTATTGTACATGTTAAGCAGCAGGTTTAACATGCTATAATAGCTCCATTAGGAAAGCGACGAGTCCTCATCACAAAATGTAGTCTAACTAGTATATTACCTACACAGCAGGTTTAACTTTTATTAAAGAAGTTAAGGTAGCATTTATTTGAAAGTAGGAAAGTTAACAAAGATTTTCAGCAATAATTACGTTACGAGCACACCAGCTCGGCTTGATTGAAAGCATACAAAATAAATAAATAACCAAACCATAGACCACAAGAGACTAAGATTAGTAAATAACTATAATAGGGTATAATTTTAATTATGAGCCCCAAAGCTAGTTATAACTAGCCGTAAAAGCTAAGCCCATAAAGAACACATTCAAGAATAGTACTCTCTTAAGGCCGGAGCTAATAGCCCCACAATAATCTTAAGGATGCCCGGCACTCACAATGTATCAAACAAAAACCTCGAGCCATATCTGGTATATCACCGTGAGCCATAGGCTGCTCACCCAATTAGGTCTTCAATACTAACGTATTAATTCCATGTCACTAAGTCAGGTCATATTAAATCTTAGCGTAAAATGGCTAAATCATGTAAACAATATAATACTGAGCCTCACACAGTTCTATTTAAATAGATTAAAAATATCTGTTGATAAGCGACCTATAACAAGTTAAATAAGTCAAACATAATTAGAAGGTAATTAGACATATCCCATTTCAGGGATAACAAATTAGCCTAATTAGAACAGTATTGTATAGAATTACAACATACGCCCAAATCTGGATCAAAACCTAGCTTAATTATGAAAAGTCACATATGATGAGAGGCGAGGCGCCATCTCCAACGAGCTGGTGTGGCCGAAGGTTCCACCATGCCGTATACCTGGTGTTGGCGGTTGAAGAACGGCACGGTCCTCGGGCAGCGATCAAATACAGTATATCATCCAACAAGTATGATGGATAAAAGTGAAAAGTCAGTTTTATTAAGACTAGGTAACTCGTATTTATATGCATCTAATTCCACACATGACAAGGGGAAAGGAGAGGGAGAGAGACGACCAATACAATACAAGAACCAATCAAAAATATACTTAGTTGGCGATGAGTGAGCAGGCGCGATAATCAGTTGTACTTTGTGTAGACAGGGCTAGTCTTTCATTATTTGGACATGACCAAATCAAAAGGAGTGACGAAAGTTGGCATCGAGTGTTCAAGGCGAAGGACGAGCCAGACATTGGTGAGTCAACTGTGGTAGATTATACTAGTTGCTTCTAGTGGTGTTTCTTTAGGCCCTTCGTACACCGAGGAGACCAAAACCAAGCGATTGATCACTCACGACCAAGCAACCAATCACCTAGGCAACTTTTACATTCAAACAATGCTTCACTCGTTCACCGAGGAGACTACGAGCTTAGCGCTGGGTGATACATCGTAAGGAGAACAAACATATTGGTCGCCAGGCTATAAGTTGCCTGCTAGTTGCCGCGGCGTACACTTGTGGAGCTGTACGCAGTGTTTTATTTACATTTGTGCAAGCTTCAGTTTCGATTTTTTGACGTTTTCCGCCAAGTTTTTACTTATTATAATTGATCAGTTATTAATGTGTTTAGTGTTAATTTACTGCCAAAATTTGACAAGTATATTTTATATACTCTATTGTATAATTTATGTAACGTAAAAATCAATCTTATAATCTTCAATCAACTCTAATAATTATAATAATATTTAGTACCGGGTCTTACTACCCATTCGGGTTATACGCTTTAAGTACTAACTACGCTAATGGATTAGGAATTGGGAAGGTTGAATGAAAGGAAGTGAACCCACATTTGCGTGGAGGGAGAGTAGAAAACCATTTAGGAAAAACCACCCCCAGTTCACCCGACCGAGATTCGAACCTCGATCTTCCCGTCCTCAGCAGTCGAGCTCAATACGACTAGAGCGTTATCCAACTATGCCCCTGAGGCGGGTTTCAATCAATTCTAAATTGGCATTAAACTCAACACTTAATATCCAAGTCTTATCCATTAATACAAAACAATACAGGTATTGTATATTTGTTTTTTTAAATGTTTTTTGGTCATAGTACTCGTCCAAACTATCCAAATATTTACAACGTTGGAAAAAAGATGAGTACGTAAGAGTTTAGAGTAGATTTATTGGGAACTATTGTAGAGAAATCCACCTCATTGCAATCAGCCAAGATTCCAACCCCGCTCTATCTGTCACCAATCGAATAATACGATAGTGAAGTGGGATAAAATACAAGTTTACAAGTTGAGGTTAGTAAGTTAGGCCCTCTCACATTTGTACAGTAAGTTGTCTTTATTTAAACTAGGGCCGTCATATCACACCATCAGTTTTAAAATGTAGTTTGATAAATTTGTGATAGTTTCATATATTATTTTATTAATTAATGTAGAAGATGGCATGTTAAAATATGTCATGTAAATAGTTAGTGTCTTCTTCTTAAGACAACCCTGAGATTGGTTTGATGTTATTTATCTCCATCTGGAGCTGGGCGTGTTCTCAGCCCTTCAGCCGGTTAGTGCTGCCTGCACTATCTGGTATACATACATCCCAAGTATTAGATGAGTTCCAGAAGTGTGGGGATGGGAGGAGAAGGAGGAGGCTGGAGATCTAAGGGTGGGAGGAGGCTAGAGGTCTGGAATTTGGGAGGTGATTAGAAGCCTGAGGATATGAGGAAGCAAGAAGCCGTGTGGAAAGAGGATGCTAGAGACCTATGTAAGAAATGATAGTTGAATCTCCATTTCACTAATATCTACTAAATGTTGTATTAAAAACAGTTTGTGAAAACGAAGGAGTTTAACTTTTTTTCCATATGTACTGTACGTCTATTAAAGTGAAGAGGAGCCCTTTAAGACTAACAGGTGACATTGAACAACATTTAAGTTTGCAGTAATATTTTACTTAGAAATAAATTAAGTAATAATAACAAATTACAATACTATATATTATTTATTTTTTCAACATCCCTTTTTATCAACTAATACAAAGCCTACAGCGATGAATAAGGTATTAGTGGAAAGGATTTTTTTTACGGACTTCTGACATAGTATATTCAGTTTACGTTAAAACACATTGTTTGTTTAAAATTTAAGTTAAAAGAAAAATATAACAATATTTTTGTATCAATTACAGAAAATAAACTCTTTGCTATTTTGTGTATACACTTCGCTGAGTATTTAATTTCAACAACACAACAAAATACGATTTTTTTTGGAAGGGGGCGAGGGGGTTATTGGATATGCGAAAGTTTCGCAAGGGCTTACTGGTACATTTAAAATTATTTTAACCAACTTAAGCGATTCTAATCAAATTGATAATTAAAAGAGTATTAATGTTCATAAACACAATTATTATTAAGCAGTTAAAATGTGTTTATTTTGAGGATTATAGCCTCAAACGTTTAAATACCTTAAAACAAGACGAAATACATAAAAACTTTTTTTTGAGCTCAATCCACAGTTTCTTGCCTGCCTCTTAAGGGAGCGGTGTGATTAGCTTAGTATGAACAATAAAATCAAATAAGTCCATTATAAAGCTCAATTATAAATCCTAAAGATCATTTAGATTATTGATATATACTTTTTAACTTACACGAACGTATGATTTATATTTGTTTTTTCTAAGCACATTAATATGTAAGCTATTTTAAATGGCCACTTATTAAAAAACAATCATTTAAAGTTTTTAAAAATGGCATTATCTCAACTCAAAACAATCATTACTTTTAAACCATTAAGTTTAGTAAATAATGAACTAATAAAGCTGTCAAATAAAACAATAGCTATTGAAATTAAATCCTACTTTAAGAAGTACAATGATATAAAATATTGACACTAATGGGGAAGGAAGATACAATCTAGAGGCATTTATTACTAGGAGGAAGAGTGGGAAGGTATTGAGGAAAAACGGTCTTAGTACACATGGCAGACTAGACGAGCTTCACACCTTAACCCTCAAACCCATCATTATGAGAATTGAAATAATTAAAAATGTGTTTTAATCAAAGTAGGTTTCATCGTCATTTATATGGTCAATAAATCTATGGGCAAAATCAAAATTATATTATATGTTAATGTATTTTATAGCACATCATATCAGTGGCGGGTCCTGTATGAGACTATGTGCACCTGAACATACAATATTTTGATTACAATTATATGCTATTTTAGTTTTAACCTTCCGAGTTCAGACCATATACTGGGGTCCAGGAAACCCCATGAGATTTTAAATTATTTATAGTTTTTTTTTCACTAGGTGTACGCTAATTTCTTGTGTGATAATCTATGTTGGCATCACTGCGAACGTGTGTCAGTTATTTTCAAGGTCATTAAACACCAGTTCGTCAAGTGATATCGTTCGGAAGTGGTGTGTGGGTACGTTGGACCCCAGTACAACTGAGTATAAAAAAACTACCAGATATACAATTTAAGTCTTGTGTTAATTTTGAACATTCACTTATTATATTTTTTATAAATGTACTGAGCTGTTACAAAACCAATTTCTAGTTTTACCATTTACTAAAAAATAATTTCATGTATATTTTATCTAAATATTTGTAAGTTTATCAACTTTATGGGGGGAAACACGCTAAAAAAACTTGCGTTTTCATTTCTAATAACCATTGAGAAATATAAATTTAAAAAATTTACATCAAAATAATGAAATGCTTACATTAAAATATGTATATATAAAAAAAAAAGTTTTTAGCAGACCCCAGTTTACAGATCATGTACCAGAAAATATATGTATAGTTGGAGGTTTAACTAAATAATTAGTCTACTTAAATTTATGTGATAATTTTTTAACTTAATCAATTTCTGGCGTGATGTTGGCAACTGTGTCGTATGGGAGCACGGGAGATAAGGTCTTGTAAGCAGTTTGTTAACACGGCGTGAGCTAGAAATGTGTGTTACAGTTGAAGTGCTAATGTGCATGCACAAGACAGCAAGCTCTAATAGGGGTTTAGCCTGGGAATGTGCACATCGTTGCCGTGAACATTTTAGTGTTTTGACTAGCTCTTATTATCTATTATTATTAGCACCGCGTCTTACTAGCCGTTCGGGTTATACATACACACGCTAATGTGTAATGGTAGGGTGATTGTGAGATGAAATGGAGGACCTACAGTTCAACGTGGAATCCGAACCACGGTAGAGGCCTGACATTCACCACATTCACAAGTTGTGATTAATACAATTTTTGTCAGAGGTGAAGGAAAGGTTTGGTAATCAGATAAATCTGTGCCGAGACCGAGGATTGAACCCCGGATCCTCAGCACAGAAGACCGACACCTTACCACTAGAGCACCAGGTCACCGACTAGCTCTTCCTTATTCTTTGAGGGTTGAGCCAATCGAGCAGACCCAAATAAATTGAGACGTTTGCGACCTCTATAAGCCCAGTCATTATTCAGTCGAGAGTAGATAACCAAACTATTCGGACGAACCATTTTAAGTAACAGTCTTGCTTTTGATTGGTAATTTGAGAGTAATGATTTAAAAAAGTTATAGAGATATTTTGTTTGAATTTCGTTTAGCCATATAGATATATTTATACTATAAAATGCATATAATTTATTGGAAGTGTTAATCAACATAACATTGGCGGTTTGTGTGTTTGTTTGTAATATTTCTTTAAAGACGAATACGCTGCAACCTATTATATATAGTAATAAATTAATGTAATCAAGGTAGTATAGTAATTAAAAGTCTAGTCTGATAAACAAGATTTATTTGAAAATGTTTGCAAAGCATAAAATGTTAATACAACGCTAATTCTAAGTTTGTTTGTGAATTGTTTATTGTTAGATGAGTACCATTAGTCTCTACTTCATGATTCAGTCCTCTATGCTATCTCTTTGATAGTGCTCCTTTATCTAGGTTCTCTATGACTCGAAATTAGTTAGTTTTTGTTTTGTATTGTGATTTTATTGTTTTGTTGTTGAGGTTTAGACGTTTTTTTTTGTCTTTTTCTTATATTTTCTTGACTCCTTCCAACTTCATTAACCTTTCCTCACTCTTGGAGGCAACAAGAACTTACCTGGACCCCTCTAGGTCTATTGTTTTCCCGCCAAGTGTCGCTGGCGTGGTTTTTCGTTCTGCCTATTTAGTGAGTCGTGCGCTGAGACTTGATAGACCCATAAGTGATGGTTATAGGTTCCGTGAACTTTCACCTGGAAGCGGTCCAATCTCAGTTATTTGTGTGCGTGTGTTAATGAAATTGACTGCTCCAAGACAATACCAATCAGACAACATAAAGTGAAGGTGAGTTGCCTCTACCCATTCCCATTCCACCATACAGTCCATTTGTCCGTGTTCGCAACACTGGTCCTCTAGAGGTTTTTAGTTTTCAGGTCTTGTGATTTACGCTACAAAGTTTATTAAAAATATTCTTGACAATGTGGTTGGAATTTGATTAATTCTTTGTAATTTTTACCTTGCTTTCTGTTTTTTAAAGAGCGCAATATATGAACAAAGCACGGCTAATCAGATTATTTCATAAAGCGGGAAAAATTATAAGAAGGAAAATTCACATTTTGCGAAGTACCTCCATTAAAGTTTGGATGTGTGGGCCGTTATCCAATCTTGCTGGAACCTCGTGTTGTTGGTATACATGTCCTTACGTTGCTGTTCAAGGGTCAGAAAGGTCAAACATTAATGGAGGTGCTTAGCCAAATGTTTCTTATGTACCACGTTTCACGATTTGGGGACATCATCTGGCGACCACATTCACCAAACTTAACAGCTTCTTGTGGGAAATGTTCAATAGTCATGTTTACGTGACTCACAAAAATAAATAAAAAATTAATAATTATATGAATAGGGGCAGAAGTTGAAGCATTTTTTTTAGTACCGCGTCTAACCGCCCATTCGGGTTATATGTTTTGAAGCAATTCAACCTGATACATTGCGCAAAGTCATGTAAAGTTTCAAGGAGCGCATACAACATTGTATGGCATATTATGGTGGATATTTTAAGGACATTGTCTTAAAAAATGAATTATATAATGTTATTTTTAAAGTTTTCAATTTTTTGTTGTTATTTTAAGATAAATTTGAACCATAACGTTCTGCCCCACTCTGAATAAGTACTATTTTTTTAAATAAAGAAATCAAAACACTATAATAAAATATAGCTTACCTTTTATAATAAGTAAATTAATGTACTTTATTGATTTTCTTACATTATGACTAGAGAAGTCACTTGAATATGATTGTATTTCCTCCAAGGGGACTTCAAAAAACTTTCCAATTACATTCAACCCCCCTTACTTCTCTCCCCCCGTTCCTCCCTCCTTGCCCCACTATTAACAAATACATAGCAGTGTCTAAGCCTCCACAGAGATCTCCTAGAGTTAAGTATGTGTGAACGGTCATTTATACATAGCGCCCCAAGCTGGCTGTGCACACTACGTTTACTGAGCTAAGTTTGCAAGATTCCCACACATATTTCGAGAGACTTAATATGTTGTAAATATTTTTTTCGCATTTGCTTGGAAGGAGAGTATGAAACCATCAAGCAAGAACTATAACCTTAGCCCTCCCGTCTCCAGCAATTCAGTCTACTAGAAGAGTGATGTCCTAAACCATGAGACCACCGAAACAATCTTTTTTTCTTTCTAAATTTAGAATGTAGATTTAGAAAACACAAATACGTCTTGTAGTACTTGTAGTATACATATTGGTTCTATTAAAATGCAGTTAAGCTTTTCCGTGTGCACTTTTGCTCTCCTACGAGTATGTAATATTAAAAAAAATACAGATTAATTATCGTGAGCATAAAACAAATAGATAGTTATCAATATTTAAAGTATTTCTAGTTTTATGAGTCGTTTATGTCTAAAAAAATGAATTTGAAGCAACTATTATTGTGTTTGCGAATAATTTATCCATGAATATTTTCCTCCCGTTTACTATATTATAATCTCTTATAAATTAATAACCATTAAGTTTAAAAATATTGATATATTTTCTGTAAAAGTTTAAATAAAATAAATAAAAATAAAATGTAGCGTTTCAGAAATTACTATACAATTTGATTCTTAATGCTTTATATGGCCAAGCAATTATTACTGTTTGCCTTGAAATATCTATGATATAACAGTGTTCCGTCGTGAAGGGGTTCTTTTACTGGTCGTTTATGGCAAGTCGTATCCATCCGCTTGTCGAACGATGAGTTGGTTTATTTTATTTTTCAAATGGAATCGTCTACAATGAAATGTCTGAAGACGTCATTTCAACCAATAGGAAATCAAAAGGATATTTAAAACGTAATAAACGTACAGTACCATTTTAATACATACGATATAGAGGCTACGTACACGACAGCGGATGCGACAGATTTTAATTGAGACATTGAGGAGGTTCATCTAGGTCTGACTTTGTTATTTTAACGTTTTATATTTTTGTTAACTAATTTTTACACTCTTACTTAATAAAATTTCTAGCGCTATAATTGAAGTTTAGTCACTAAATAATAAATATAGAAATTATAAATGCGATAATATTTTTTATACAGCCATTAAACTAATGGAGAATGTCCCTAATAATGTTTACTACAAAACAAAAGATTTTTTAAATTCATAGAGAACAAATTATTACCTAACACTCACCTAAACGACGTTGTCTACTTGTAAATTTTGAAGTTATTTTGCAGTTCACCCTGCAATGCTTATTGTTTATCTACTGATATCACTTTACCTCTTCTTCTGACGAGTTTACACACTCACTCTGCTATTTGCTCCTTAGAAACATTGACTTGCTGATTTAATTGTACCTTTTTCTTTCTATTATAGATAGCCGTATGCTACCACGAACTTTTTGACCTACATCCTGACAGGAAGACTCCTACAAGCCATTTTTGTGGCCAAGCAAAATAGACTAAGTTGCAGATGATTTATAAAAAATACATTTAAAAAAATGTCAAGATAAAATAATAATTTTCTTACACAGTAAGATTATTTATAGAATTATTAAAACATGTATGGCTTTAATTTCAACGAAATATATTTAAAATTCGCTGAATAAAACGTAGACTCAATGACATGGGATATCCTATCTTGACTGGCAATGACGTCACATGTAGGCAAGCTCCTTTGGTTCAACAGATCATTGCCGCCATTTAACCCTATCCCGAGACACTTCAATCCAATCTCCAGCTTGATATTCAACCTCCTTCAAATTACTTTTCACATTATCCTCCCATCTACGTCTGGGTCTATCAAGGAGATCTTTTATCTTCAGGTTTCCCAACTATAATGTTGTGTACACGCCGGTCATTACCCGTACGCAGCACATTTATCCATACCACGTCAGTAAAATGGATATATTTGAAGTAAACTTTGTTTTTATTCTGAACTTGGGTCAATATGGCAGACATTCACAAGCATTCATGCATTAAATAAACGGGTCTTTTACCTTTTTTTTAACCACGGGACATATTCTAACTACCGAGAGGATTGAGGGCTTTATCTACACACATACATGCATACGCGCGCACACACATATAAATAAGATAACGTTTTAATGTATTTATATCTTCCTGAAAGCCTAAGTCTAATTATTATTCCCCACATTACTAACCAATTTTAAAACTTTTCAGTAGAGTTCAACTATAGCTGTCTCGCTCTCAATCCATTCTTCAAAACGTATATAGTCTACTAATTTTTTCTACTGTCCTATCATATAGATTTCACTAATTTATTTTACTTAGTCTGTTAAATAAAAATATAAAACAATAGCTTACCACTAAGTATGATAGGAGATGGTTTGGAGGTATCTAATGATTTAAAAAACGTGGTAGCTATTTAACTCGACTGAAATATTTTGAGTTGATATATATCTATTTGATATTGGGAACTGTAAAATCTCATTTGTTGAGGCACAGTCTTAAGACCACTGAATTTAAACATAAAAATGTACCATTAATTCGTACCATATTTATTATAAAGAGGATCTACATGATTGATAGCTAAAGCATGATATTTAATGTATATTCATTCACCTTCAAAGTTTGAACGGAGGATAGTGCTAGAAACCACAAATAACTTATTAATACTCTCTTCAAGATCATAAACACTGCTTATTCTAATAGAATAAATCGAAAAATAACACCTGAATACCGGAAACGAACCCGGGGACTTTAGCTTAGCGCTCCAATGCTCTGAGCTACCCAGGGGTCGTCCAGTGTCCAGGGTCATTGTTCACTCATAGGCAGAATCTGATATGGACGTGTGGATATCATCGGAAACAAGCGCTATCATTAATATCACAGGCACCGGTGATTCAGTTGTAGTTCAGTTTAATTGAAAAGTAAATATTCATTAGCTAATTAAAGGCAAACTGCATACGAAACTTTTTAACTTTTTGAAATTAATGTCACTTTGGTGAGCTCCACCGGACGTCAGACAAACCTCAGCACGTTGTTCATTGATTTCCTCAGCTCGGATCGTCTAATTGTTTCCGTCCCACCCTGTACATTAAGTTCGTCTCTAATTCTAACCTTGAGCGTAGTTAGGCAAACAGTTTTGCAGTCATGTGTGAAGTACAGCATATCGCGAGGACTGAGCCAGCAAGTTACTAACTTTCTACCTCGACTGTATGGTACATGCCAATCAAATCAAGAAGCAAGAAAGCAATGCTATTTAATTAAGTATATATGAAAGGCGAAGCGCTGATTTCCTGCGTACTGATTATTATGTTTATTTGTAAATGGAAAATATAATATTAATAGTATAATCTATTATTCAGTCTTAGCTGATTTCAAATTTCTACATCGCGGTGTATTCTGTGAGACAAACGCTCCGCTACGAGTACTTACTAATCTCTCAACACTCCAAACATTAATGATTAAGAAAGTTTCACTTTTAGCTTTTCTTCTTACTTTTTGTTACTTGCTACTCATAATTTTAGCTTGTTAAATTTTATAATAGTTGTTTCTTCTAGTTTTATTTCTTATAACACATTATTTAAAAATAATAACGTCGTGTAGTCATATTATGTAAGCTTATTGTTACTATATTTAAAATATATTCATGATATTTACCTGGTATTCATTTATTATTAGTTAAAATTGAGATAGCAAGTCTTGGGGACGGCATTAATTAGATAGGATATATATTGTAATCCTAAAGTTTATATATGAACAGCACATTCTTTAGGATTACAATTTAATAATATTACATTATTACAATATATATTTATTTATAATATTTGTAAGTACAAGCAACATGAAGACGCGCACAAATTTCTTTCCTCACTAGTTTTATGTCCCAATAATTTATAATTTACATTTATAGATGTCATACGATTGGCACTTTATGATGTTATTTGCCACCCTACCTTGTATTTCCCTATTTATTTCTACTTTTGTGAACAATTATAATTTAAATTTCCGTGAAATATTCGAAGCTCGCCGGCATGTTGCCAGCCTGACTAATGACAATGTTTACATATATTAAATTAAGTAAAAGGACGGAAGGAACAACGTAAAACATTGTTTTAAATAATTTAAATAATGAATTTTGATTTAAGGAAGAACACCTAACTTTTATTAAGCATATTAATTATCCATTTAAGAAGGGTGATTGACTGTATTTATTTTGAAGGTCGGCCATCTTTGTTTTAACCCATGCCCAGCGCTATCAAACGAGTGAGGAGTGAACTTCGTGATTTGGAAGGAATAAAAACGAGCGGGATTTTTAATTTTGACAGAAGGAAATAGACATTTAATTCTTTATTAAAAACATTATTCAAATTCAATTGGCTATACTTAAATATTTATATTAAACCTACATTTCATTTTTATTTTATCACTAGTCTATAGCCAACAATTCATTTTCGTTTTTATTTATACATAGTTTGTTTTCTCTTTGGACTTGGAATAGAACATTTTTAAATTTGAAAAAAGATTAGAAGGTTTTGAATAGTAGAGAGAGTTCTTCTTGGTTTGGTGGTCCAAGATGGAGCCAAATGAATGTGGGCTCCCAATTTAAATTATTTTTATAGTGGTTAAAAGGTGAAAGATTGAAGTGAAATTAGTAAATAAAGGAAACTAAGAGAGTGTGTAAGAGCTGCAATGTTTGTGTTTATTTAAATTGTGGAAGAATTTCAAATGAAACAAAATTTATGAAGATGGTGTTTTCAGTATGGGTGAGGTCAAACCAACTATTCAACTTTTGATTATTGTAATCATTTCTTTTCTTTCCTAAATAAACCAGAACTCTTTTATTTCCAGAAGGACAAACTAATACAACAAATTAATTAACATTATATGTTATGTCTAATTATTGATTTTTTTGATTGTATATATATTTTTTCTCTTCTTGGTCTCAACAATACTGTGCTATACTTTATTAAATTAGAATTATAATTAACCGGAATTCCATAGGTAGGATTTGGATGTGGACAAAAAGGAAACCACAATAAATTCATAAAGTGCCAACAATTGTTTTTTTTTTATACATTTATTTTTATTTGTAGCCCTAATCACATTTTTTTCAACAATCCATTTATTTTTTTTAAAATCTAAATTGTTCATGTTCTTTTTTAGTTTTAAGTTCACCCAGTGGTCTCGAGGTTGAGAGTCGTTGTGCCACTGAGTTTATAGCCGAGGTAAATGTATTGTTCCTTTTTTATTATTATTTTTCCCCTAGATACCAGGGGTGGCGCCCAACAAAAACACGAATTATATAGATAAAGAATATATTATTTTTTCATTTAAAAATATTATTTTACTATATTATATTATAAGTTTATTATTATATATTATTATATTATTATATATTATTTTTATTACAACTTTGACATTATTTTTAGGTCGGCCAGGTAGTTTAGTTTTCTTTTCCTATTACAAAATTCACTTTATAATAAATATAATGCCATACTAATTTATTTCTATCAAACATCCATATTATCATACATTCCAAATCTCCTACGTGGGGTACATGCTGAGCCAGCGATAAACCCGCTCTAGTGTTCTAGCCTGGAGTCGCTTTTGAGGTACCTTCCACTCCATGGCATCCTGGCGAGGATCTACCAAACGGAATTCACAATGTTGGAAGAGTTTCTCCTCCGCTATCTCCACTAGTCTTCACGTGGGTAAAAACTGTAAGCAGTAAAGCTTACGGAACTAAGTACAATTTCTTGAACTTTCAATCTTACAAAATAAACTTGATATTTTTGAATTAGACTATAAAACACTGGACTGACCATGTTTTTTTTAGGTTTTTTTACCACCGCGTCTTACTACCGGTTTGAGTGATTTGCCTATATACTAATTACACTAATGGTTTAGGGATTGTGAAGGTTTAATGAGAGGAAGTGCACCCGCACATTGTAATGTATGGGATTTGGAAAATTGATATTAAGGATTAAGATATGCTTATACAGACCATCCGAGTAAAGCCAGCCTTTGAGCTAAATAGATACACTTCTGATTGATAGGATAACTAATATATAAACGCAAACAATCGATTAGTTGCTAAACGAAACATATTCCACGTATTTAAATATCATGCCATTCTAGTCCAGTTTGTATATGATAGGGAAGTTAGGAATGGAATCTCAGCCGAGCCTATTGAGGGGGTTTATTCCTAAATTGTTTCGAACATTTCCTCCATGTAAATATGGATACATCCACATTAAATTGTACCTACTTTACCATAACTCACTAGCGTATGCGTATAATCCAGACGGGTAGTAAGACGCGGTTGTTAATTTGGTTTGATATATATACATATATTTTAACATATTTTCTCTGCTATATTATCCCTTTCGTTGTAGCACGGAAAATGGCAATATAATAAATTGTATACGTTTCTTTGAATGTTTTTGTACGTAGAATATTTTAGTTTTCATTACAATCTCTGAAACTTCAGACAAACAGATGTGAAGTGGATATAATATCATGATTCTTGTTTGGCAATGAAAAGTTATAACAAGTGGAAAACTAAAGAGCAATACCACTAGAACTAAGAATATTTAGTATTGCACTTTATGTTTACATGGATATGGTCAATAATGTTTAAGATCAATTGATATTAAAAAATTCAAGTTTTTACTAGTCCACACCCACAACCTCACTAACGATATAGCTGGTTTTAAAAATACGATCATTTAAATAAAATTATTTCTATCATCCTCAGAATATTGTGAACGCAAAACTTTTCACTGCCAGGCCTAACGGAACCTCACCTGGAGACAAACTACAACAACATGCCTTCAACTTCCACTAGAACTCGGTTTCAAACCGACTTCACTACCCCCAGGTTCCTTTATTACACATTGCTGTAAACCGGTAATTTACGTCATCGCTGTCAGGCCACCACTTCACCGGGGACTTTCAATCAAATCATATTGATATATAAAATATAAAATTGAATGGATGAAATTCATACAGATATAAATAACAGCACAACAATGGGGAAAAACGAACCATAAATATTAGGCAACAGAGAATATAGCCTGTAGGAACTTCTTTGTGACTCACTCCAAAACACCTACCTGGATTAATATGTTACCAAAAAAAGAAAAACTACAAAGCAATTGGTTAAGTGGTTTCATAGATATATACAAATATCCGGCTGACACTTCACCGGGGATCACACCAAAACCTACTAAAAAATGCCTGGATAAATACTCTACTGAATAATAAAAACTACCCCACAGTAATTGTATGGTTCCAAAAATGTATACAAACAATCGGCTGAACTTTCATTGGGACTCGCATCGAAACACCTGTTTATACACAAATAATGCTAAGACTGGCCTGGATATTGGTTCAGAACAAAAGTAAAAATCGCACCACAATCTGTTAAGTGGTTCCAGAGATCCTAAGCTACAGATATTATTATTATTATCACCGTGTCTTACTACCCGTTTGGGTTACACGCACTTACGCTAATATGCAATGGTAGGGTGATTGTGAGAGTAAATGAAGTACCTACAGTTTAACGTAGAATTCGAACCATGTTGGAGGCCTGACATTCCTCACATTCACAAGTTGTGATTAATACACGTCTTGTCAGGTGAAGGACCGGATCTGAGGATTGAAACCCGGACCCTCAGCACAGAAGTCCGACACATTGACCCTTGACCACCAGGTCACTCAGAGATAGATAAATCCGGTCATATCTTTAACGGAAAATCAAACTCTAACCTATGTATGCAAGATACTCTCTTAGCAGACATCATGATGAATAGAAATAAATGCACCGCAATCGGTTATTAAGTTACAGGTATCTTTGGCTATAAACAGACCTTCTTAATAACAGTACAGATTTACAATATTTTTTTACATACAAATATTAACATTCCAAACCTTAAAAAAGCAAAGATTTCATTTAAAGTGTTTTTAAGCTCGTAAACAAAAATATACAATATTTCTCTTTGCTTTTCAATTATTTAAACTTCCTGACGCTGATATTGTATTAATACTTATCTACGACATGGTCTGTTTTATTGTTTGGATTTCCAAAATTGATTTAGTAAAAAAAGATTAAAAAAAGAACACAGTTAACATAATACATTAAATTTATTAAAAAATTATAATCAACGTAAATCTTAATAA
Organism: Timema poppense; assembly: GCA_902141375.1. NCBI lineage: Eukaryota > Metazoa > Arthropoda > Insecta > Phasmatodea > Timematidae > Timema > Timema poppense. Next base: position 19,470 of record CABFOV010004124.1, read on the forward strand.
ACCACAATCTTTCTCAATCAAAGTATTTATCAAAACTCTTTACTGATAGTTATATTGTGACCGTTATGGTAACATTAAATAGTATGGAATCCAATTATGGTCCCACAAAGTAATACACTGTTATATCAGCTTTGACGAAACAAATAAATTCACCTTTATAGCTAAAATATTTCCAATGGATTAAATTTTATCAAATATATTTTTTATCTTACCCGGAAATAATTTTTTATTAAACATTTTAAATCAGGTTTGTGACCCTTAAATAATATAAGTTTTTTTTCGTTCAGTTTATTAAAATTAATTAAAAATCTTTTAGAGTTAATATGTTATTTGCATTACGTGTGTGGAATATAATAATTAATCATTTGTAACCCTAGCTCTAAAATTAGAGGGGCTCAAATACATGAAAAGAAAATATAATATAATGTTATTAAAAAAAGGTAAATAAACAAATAGGAGTGAGCAGTGTGAATTACTGTTTTAACAATTATGGGTACATAACACTTCCCCATTCCACGCAACTCAATCCTAGATGCGGAAAAAACTACGGTCCTCCTTCAAAGATATATATATA
>CABFOV010004124.1:20190-56220 GCA_902141375.1 Timema poppense
ATATATATTATATAGACAGGATAAAGTTGAAAGCTAAAAAAAAGGTGACTGGATAGTGTACTTTCCTAAACCTAGGGATAACATGGCTTAAATAAAGTATTAAAAGATTGCAAGTCATAAATAGCAAGTTTATTAAATGTATGCCAAATTTTTAACAAAATGCATATATTTAGAAGAAATTTAAACTTGTTCCGCATATATACAATAAAAGCAATGACCTTCGTTTACAATGCGTGGAAATAGCTAAACATTTCATTAATACCTTTCAAATGGGTCGGGTAAATAACTATCACCAATAATAACAAATAGTAAGGAAAATATCTAAATTATCCTCTATCATTGCTCACAGTTTCCAGAGAACTATATATTACTCCTAAAATCAAAGGTTTGATTACGGCGACAAAAACCAATCCATACATTTAATGAAAAATTAATTAGCCGTAATGAGCCTAAGTCCTAAATTTTATAGCGGACCATCATATTGAATATGCGCAACTATAAACATCGATATTTCCCAAAAGAAATAATTTCATATAAATTTAAATGTTTTCATTTAAATACCATAGAAATATTACGCAAAACAAAGTTAATTCAATGTCACTGAATACAAAACATAATGCATAGCATTACTAAATTCGAATATTACTATATAATATTATTAATGATTCCTCCCAAGTAAATCATTACCAAACTAGTTGTGAAATATAATTCACAAATTAAACAGTCCAAAGTTAACTCAATGTTTATAAATACCAAGCATAACGCACAACATTACTAACTTTGAATAATATGATATAATATTATTAATGAATTCTCCCAAATAAAACATTATCGAATTAAATATGAAATAAACTTCACAAGTTAAGTAATTCAAAGTTAATTCAATGTTTTTAAATACCAATCATAACGCATAACATTACTAATTTTAAATATTCTGACATAATGTTATTAACGAACTCTCCCAAGTAAATCATTACTAAATTAATTGAGAAATACAACTCACAAGTTAAATAGTTTAAAGTTAATTCAATGTTCTATAAAACGAAGAATTACACTAGACTATTAATTTAAAAAAAATATATTGTCTGAAAGAGAATTTTGAATTATTACAAGTTTATCATTATGCCGAAAGTGAATTTCTCCTTACATTTTAAATAAATCCTTGAAGCCTCTGCTTCGTATTACTACTTCCACGCCCTGTCCAAGAGGGCAGTCTTTTTTCATGGATGGTCTTTTATACGATGCACAAAACTCGTTGAACAGGAGAGACGAGATCAAAAGGGTAGGGATATAAGAGTTTAACACAAAGCGTGACAACGGAAACGTCTACTTTATTCTCGAAAGGTCTGGCTTATACTGTCCCCTTCTACACTGGCCTCTCTTCTCTTCTCCTGGTCGTTGGGCTGGCAATGAGCATGGTGGCGGTCTATAGCGGGCGAGGTTTGATTCTTGGCTCGGAGCTGACAGTTGTTCGCGGGCTGATAATGTGGCCAGACGTGTTGTTATTAGTTCGTACACAGACTGGAGGGTGAGATTGGGTAAGTGTAGTTGTTGTTGACTTGCCCATTTTTATTTAACTTGTAGCTAAAATTGCTAAACACTAATAAATTTATAATTAGCTAAACACAGTAATGTAGATTCTGAACAGGGGTAGACTTGCTTTATGCTACCATGTAAAAACAATCAATATGGATAGCAGTGCTTAATAAAATGGCAGCCCGTATGTTAATGATAGCAAAAATAACTCATTAACTAAGTATATAACTAATAAATATTGATTTTATCAGGATAAGAACAATAAAGTAAAATTAATTTAGTAAATCAAACAATTTGGGCATCTCTAAGAGACCTAACCCCTCCCCCATCACTCCTTCCCAAAAGTCAATAAATAATTCAAGGACTTAAGGCCTTCTATAACTTAGGCCTTGGGCGTAGCTAGGCAAACTTTTTTGCAGTCATGCGTGGAGGTATAGCAAACCTCGCGGGCTGAATCTATAAGTTGCTACCTTTCGATCGCGACGGAGTGTACAGTCTAAACAAGCTTTGCTTACCCTGGAAACAAACAATACACGCCACTTTACTACTTTCACACCTCTAAGCTTAGTGATTAGAAAAATTCACAGGTGCAATCCAAACCAGTTCTGCTTACCATGGCGACTAACAATCTACGCCACTTTACTGCTCCCACACCACTAAGCTTAGTGTTTAGAATAATTCACACGTACAATTTAAGCAAGTTCTGCTTACCATGGCAACAAAAAGCAATAATACATAATTTGTACAAATTTTTCAAACAGCCTTCATCATGATATGTGTATGTAAATACAGATACATTGACGTAGCGGATAGTCTGTTGGAAGGAGCTAAAAGAATCATAGGTTACCATTTAAGTCTGAATAAGAAAAATCCAGATTTAAGGAGCATTATTGGATTAACATTCTAATAATAGTATTGAAATAAACAACCATTATTTTAATCTGATATACACATATGTGCCAAAGAAATGTTATGCCTTCCAGTGGCGTATGGTGAGATAAACATCAGGGACTAACGGGAATAATTTCATACAGTTTAAGATGTCAGACTCGCAATAGAATGGCTTTGGGGAAAGATAGAGACGAGATTTTGGTCTCACCCAGATGTACCATCTAAAGGAGAGTTCACATGTGATCAATCATTATGATTTGTCCATGGTCTATTCCCACAAACACTAATTGTAGGCCTACATTATTATTATTATTGTTATTTTTATTATTATTATTAGCACCACATCTTACTACCCGTTCGGGTTATACGCACTTACGCTAATGTGCGATGTTAGGGGGATTGTGAGATGAATTGGAGGTTCTACAATTTAACGTGGGATCCGAACCACGGTGGAGGCCTGGCATTCCACACATTCACAAGTTGTAATTAATACACGTCTTCTCAGAAGTGAAGGAAGGGTTTGAAAATCACATACATCTGTGCCGGGACCAAGGATTGAACCTCGGACCCCCAGCACAGAAGTCATAAACCTTACCTCTAAACCACCAGGTCACCTTTTGATGGCCTACACCTCTTCTAAAGCGACATTTTTCATTCCCAGCCTTTAATACTCACTCTATGGCACTAGGAAATCAAAAGTTAATTACCGTACTCACAAAAGTATGCCACCTATCCCTATCGGGAGCTAATTCTATCCAGTCTATCTCAATACACCCTATCTCTCTCTGATCTATCCAAATGTTATCCTCCCATCTGTGTCTGGGTCTTCCCAGTGGTCTTTTCTCATTGGGTTTGCTAGTCAATACCTTGAACGCGGTTCTAGGTAATCCATTCACACTGCATGTCCTAGATTCTATTACCCTAACAAAGGTGATGAGTGCAGGGTATGCAGTTCATCATTATGTAGCCTCCTTCACTCCCCAATATCTTTATCTATTTCTTAACCATATATCTTCCTAAGCACCTTGTTTTCGAAAACCCTAAATTAATTTTTATCATTTAAGGTAAGAGGCCATGTTTCGCACCCATAGAGAACAACCGGTAAAATTATCACTGTTTTGTATATCCTGAGTTTTACATTCTTGACAGCAGGCAAGACGCCAACAATTTACTGACCGAGTAATAACAAACATTTCCCGACTGTATCTTTTTCCTAACTTCCAATCTATCATTTTTATCACTAGGGTGTCTTTTAATACGGCCTGCTCTTTACTAAGACCGTTAAATAAAATAAATCTAGTTTACTTAATAATAAATGATGGACTGACATATATATCCTACATAGCTGAGTATTGTGTTAACCTTGTAAAACAAACCATGTTTTATAGACTTTCTAATGTGAATTCACATTTGCTCATTGCATTTATTTCTATACTAGCTTAGTATCCCTTTGAAAATCAACGGCTTCATTTCTGGTCGCTTACTGTACCCCACTGGCATTTGTTGAACAATGACCCTTAGTGGGAATAATTTTTAGAGGCTCTAAAAATCTTGAAGGCGCATTTCAATTAAATACGCTATAATATATAAAATATTCGCTCCAATGAAAGCTGAAAACTGTTCCTTAAGGGTGTTACATGGGGGAGCACTGAAAGCGTTGCAGCTGTTTCGAAATCTTGGATTATTTACTAAGTGGTTTGATATTTCTTAAAATGGTTTTCAACAAGATTTAGGCGTAAGTTTTGCCCTGCTAAAGAGTTTAAACTTTAAATATAAAGTTTTCTTAAAGATGTCTGATAACTTATATAAAATCTTAAAAAACACTCCCGCATTTGCTTCAAATTGTTCTGTTGTGACCCTACAAATTCATGAATTTATTTGATAGAGGAAGGCTAGTTCTAGGACTCTATCGTTTTACTTTAATCTCAGAACTACAAATATCGGTGTAGAGCGTAGTTGAAATTTAAAAAAAAGTTAAACTTAAAATTTAAACTTTATAGCTTGATAGCTTTTTCCTACATTTTGGTGAGAACCATTACTTAAAATATAAAACCACTTCTTCAAAAATCCGGGATTTCCAAACTCATAAAATTCCCTCCCCATGTAATGCCCTTAAATTAAAGATGTCATTATAAATAATATTTTTTGTATATACGTTTGCATTTATTGGAGGTCCACATGTGAATTTTCAGTCACAAAGTATATAAACTTTTTAGTGTGGGGCTACCTGCCCGTTAAATTTCAGATTACTAGGTCTTCTGGTCTTTGAGATTTTTGTTGACTTTGTTTAAAATAAAAATTTGTGGCTTCTCATGAGAATTTCTGGCCGCCCACGTATGTATGCACCATTTCGGCATAATGGCTACCTGCTTGCGAAATTTCAGCTTCCTACCTCTTCTAGGCTTCGATAGTTCACGTTTTTTAATTTTTAGAAATGCCCCCATTTTGGGGTCCCCGATGGAAATTTTCAATCACCCGGTATTTTTACATTCTTTTGTGCTAGGGGCTAACTTTTAGAAAAAATGCAGCCTAATAAGTCTACTGGGCCTAGAGAGGATTTCAACTTTGTTTTTCTGAAACCCCCCCCCTTACCCCCCCCCCCTTATTTTGGATGGCTCATTGGGAATATTTTGTCATAAAATATTACTGATACCTATTGTTTTTGAGACTACTTGCCTGCAAAAAATTAGCTTTCTAGGTATAATAGATCTCGAGATTTTTTTTTGGTTGGATTAGTAATTATTATAGTTGAGATATAATATGTTAAGATTATATCCACGCCCTCTTGAGCCCGGAATTCCTCACCACCAAGAATTTAGCAATTGTTTTTATGGTCATAATTTTCATATATAATTAAATCTTATCTTGAATTTAGTGAATTAGACGACTCTTCTAACAATTTATTGACCCTATTAATCTTTGTAAATATAATTATTTTTCACTAACTAATTACACAAATAAAAATAAAAATAAATGATACAAAACCGCATAAAAAAAATAAAATCACCCAAAAGAATAAATTAAGAGTACAAATTAAAAACTCTGCAAATAAAAATTCTGCTAGAACAAAAATATCTTTACGAATAGATAAATCTGACTTATGTGGAGAAATGTTTCAATGTTGACCATAAACAAAATAGTATTTTGGTATTTTCTAAGCTTACCATTTTACTGTGTTTTCCCTATAGCTTTGTGAACACAGGCAAGGCGTCAACTCCATATTACGCCCACATCTCGGTTTGCTATCAGCCATTGTTTGAGAGGTGATGAAACAGAAAGCCAAGTATAAAGGCAAGAAGTTTGTCTCCCAAGCAAGCGACACACCACCAAGATCAATCAAAGTTACAGCTCTATCATCAACAGAAGTGAACATTTCATAGCTGCAATCAGCAATACAAACATCCTTATAGTTTTTTTGAGTTTTATTGACAATTTTACTAGTTTATTATTGATCATTTAGAGATTTAAAAATGTATTCAAACGAAATCAATCTTCACTAGTTGTAATACGGGGCTAAGGCCTACAGGCCCTAATAGACAAAACTACTTCCAAAATAACTTTTTATTTCAACTAATAAATTATAAAAAGCCATCAAAGCTTGAAAATCTGACAACTTATCGTCGCTTGTCTGTATACTGAGCTAAGGGTCCTGGGTTAAATTTCCGGCATGGGTGAAAATATGGGTTTACCCTTTCACAGTGATGAATTAACGGCTGGGGGCTGGATGTTGTGTCTGTTATAGATTTGAGTTAGTTTATATAAGCTGTGTGCTGATATAATCAGTCGATACAGAAAATACTAGTTAAATACTTCAATTGAATGAAAAATGAAATGATAGTTAACAAAAGTTTGGTTTTAACGTATCTTGCCAATAACAGGGAAAAGTAAAGCATGCATTCATGAAACATGCCACAAATAATTAAATAATTAATTTTATTAAGTTTTGAAAAGATTCAGATTTACCAATAAACACCATTTTACCATGTTAATATGGTAATTACAATTGTCAAAGTGCCTTCTTGAGACAAAAGATCAAATTAAAACGTAATAATATATCTTACTCAGAACCAATTACTTATACATATTAGTATACATGCCTTATTGATCGCCTCTGTGGTCTCGTGGCCAGAGCTTGTGCTACATATCCAGAGCAGCCGAGTTCGATCCCCGGCACTTACGGAATGTATCTGTGAAGCAGTAACTCTAGAACTCAGTCTTGTGAGGACACATGTGGAGCTGCTTGGTTAAAGAAGTAGTGGCTCTGGTTTATAAGACTCATTTGGTGACCACATGACACCCTTTATCAATAAATGTTGCCACGATCATTGCTAACTTGGTCGTTATAACTCACTTGCGGGCTCACACTAGGGTGTTTATTTATTAGTATTTTTTAAAGCTATACCACTGTTTTAAATTTGTAACTGCTAGTTGACAAATTTGTAAATATACTGTGTAAGGTTAGAACATCGGAGAAGTAACAACTGCCCTACGATAAGGCTTATAAGTTATAACAATATACGAATAAATTCCAGCCTGTTGATAAATAGTAACCAGGTTTTCTCCAGTGTAGCCAACATAGTACTTTTTTACTATCATTTAATTTTTAAAAGCCAAATAACTTTTGTTTGAAATTAAAATAATTTTAATTTTAAATAAATCATTAGTAATAAAAGTCCCTGATGCCTATACAAAAAAATAATGTGGCTATTTTTCGGGTTGAAATTTTAGGTTGCCATTATTCCATGGGGATTTACTGCTCTTGCAATTGTAAATATGGCAGGTGGGTTTAACTGCTCTTGCAACAGTAAACAGTGTAAATTAAACTTGTTTTGGCACTTGACCCACTCTTCTTCCTTTTTCATAGGCTGTGTAACTTTTTTACACATTTTTGAAACGTTCAATTTGAAACAACATAGGAGCTAAGGAATCCAGTTTTACGAGTATATAGTAATATATATATATATATGTGTGTGTGTGTGTGTGTGTGTGTGTGTGTATAGCTGCTTCTGCATAAGGGCTACTCAAATATAAACTTTGATGTAAACTGCGTTTTCTTTGATATACTAAATTATTGTCATAATCATAAGATATGGCCAAAACAGTGGTGGACCGTGGAGTGTTGGCAGGGTAAGTAGAGTTGTTTAAATTGTACCCGTGAATTGTTCTCATCAACCGGTTGAACATTCCTTGGCCTGGTATCAAATAACATGTAGTTCTATGAGAAGTTTTTAAAACTATTCCAAATTGTGATTGGTCAAATGGAGACCGAGTGAGTAAGAACATATTGCAAGTGTAATAATTTAAATCAGCTCTGCCTGTCCTGGTAACACTCCATGACACGCCACTGGCTGAGAGGTAGGACTGTCATCTATCAGGATAAAATGAGTGTACGTAGGCTATTATTTGAATTTGAAAAAAAATAAAAAACCTCTTTAAAAAAAATTTTAATCGTTATTTTACTGCATTTACATACCTCGAATTATCGAGACTCTTCTATAGTAATTTTTTATTCTATTTTTGAAAAAATAAAGAGCTATTTTATTATTATTTTGGTAGCCTAGACATAGTTTCACTTAAACTTTATCATTTAAAAATAATAATTTTAACTATTGGTTTTATCTTAACAATTGAGCAGACAACACCAAATTTGAACTGTTAGCCTAGGCAACTAGTTTGATTTTAATTTACTTGGGAATTTTTATTTGTTTTAAAATAAATTTTTCTTTTTAAAGGTTTTTATATTGCTTACACACATGCTATTTACTTTTATTTGCCATCATATTTTGCTTATAGATAATACGACGCAATAATTGGATTCATATTGTCTTTAAATATAGCTCACATAATATTTGAATTTTGTTGATCCTTATTATTAGTTTATAAAAAAATTCTTTCAACTCCCCTAAAACGCTTATGATCTGTCGTAGAGTACCATATTTAAAGTCCAGAAAGTTGTGAGTCAACAGAAGAACGCAGGTCTAAAAGGAGCTTTGCAAGCTTAAGCTATGTAAACTCATGATTTACTTATATTTGCTACAATTTCTTCCAGCTTGGGCTGAGACCCTTACTGCCGTGTTCTCTAATAATGCTAGTCCGTGAACGAGCTCGACAGTGAAGGGTTTGTAAAGCTCCCAGGACGAGGTAGTGGTGGTTGGATATCCTGGTCTAAAGAGAAGTAGATCCCGAGCCATCTGGCGTTTCAGTCCCCTAAGTGTTTGCCCAAGTAAAAGCCTCTCCCTCTGTCAAGATCCAGGCGCGCAAGACGAAAAGAGACGAGAGGTTGTACCTGGGCAACCTGTGGGAAGATTGGGAGGTGAGACTGGAAAACTGGAGGGAATATGGGATTCATTTTTCTTGGGGAGAGAGATATTACATTTCATATGCTATATAAGAAAAATATTATATCCAATTTATAGTTAATATAAATATTGAGGGTCAATATATGAATTCAGGGAAATATTGGGTGAATTCCCTTTTAAAGAAAAAACACAAAAATAATCTAAATTGTCTTTGATTTTGCTAAACCTTTTGAAATATTTATAGAGAGTATAACTTAATAATTAAATGGGACAGGTAGGAATATATACTACACATTCAATTAATTCTAATAGCCGTATACATTATAATTGGTAATTCATACTCCATGAGTAGATTGGTTGATAACGAACAGTGAATATTAATTAGTCAATCAATTGATATTTATGGAAACCTTGGGGGTAGTGGTTGGTAATGAACAGAGAAATGATATTGAACTTGAATTGTAGGCACTACACGAAAAATAAATTTGTTATAATACTATCTCTTTGTTGGAATGAAAATTGATGGATTTTGGTCTGTATTTAAGATTAGCATTATTAGAGATTTTATTTTACTGGCCTCTGTTTTTATATAGCCTTTTATATTGTGACATATTAAATATTATTTTGAAGTAAATTTATTAACTTATATATTTAACTTCAGTTTTCAAAGATTATACATTATAGCTCAGTTCTGGCTAAACATAGGGAATGCGTGAAAATGACAAGAGAGGTACAGGGGAAATACGGGGGAAAGTCCAATTTTACCTCAAATTGATCTTGTGCTTTCATACGGTAGACAATCATGATACATTTTTAATGCTCTTTAGATTATGGTTACACAGGTCTACGCCCTATTTGAGTTAGTTAAAAAAAATGCCGAGATTCCTTTGAGGTCTGAGATATAGAGGTCGTTCTCCTGGAAAATGTAGGTAGTGTGACTTTCCACGGAACTATTTATTAATGACTAGACGAATAATACAGTTGCTAGAACGTATAATTAATACTATTTTTGGTTGGATTTATTTTTGCTGTGGAAAGATAAACTTTTAATTCAAGTTATAGTAAAAATATTTTCAAGTTGAAAACATTATATTTTCTAAGTGATGGTTCACTATATTCTACGGATATATTTCCAGGCACCTTTAGTTTATCAGGTAAGGTTGCAAGCTTACCTTGCTTTATTCCACTATGGCTTAGCTTATAAGATAGGGCCTTAGTGTAATTTGTCTGATACGTTTCAGGGTAACCAGAGTACACATTATATACCAATATAAAGCTTGTTGTGGCTAAACTATTTTAGCAATTGAATTCCTTGGGCTATTGATTAATTAGCTTGACAAAGTATTCCAAACGTGACTAATATTTAATTAATTTCTTTTTCAACTGAATTACTGGCCATTTTATCATTGGAAACTAGAAGGTTTACAGTAAATAAACATATTGACACATATTAACTATTTTATTAATAATATATTATGCATGTATGTAGATCACAATATTAAACAATTAATATCACATGTCTACTCCCAAGATGTCCAATGTTTTAGTCTTTGTTTACTTTCTATGGCAATGTATATTTGTTGATGTCTTGTTTACTTTCTATGGCAATGTATATTTGTTGATGTCTTGTTTACTTTCTATGGCAATGTATATTTGTTGAAGTCTTGTTTACTTTTTATGGCAATGTATATTTGTTGAAGTCTTGTTTACTTTTTATGACAATGTATATTTGTTGATGTCTTGTTTACTTTCCATGGCAATGTAAGTTTGTTGAAGTCTTGTTTACTTTTTATGGCAATGAAGGTTTGTTGAAGTCTTGTTTACTTTCCATGGAAATGTAAGTTTGTTGAAGTCTTGTTTACTTTCCATGGCAATGTAAGTTTGTTGAAGTCTTGTTTACTTTCCATGGAAATGTAAGTTTGTTGAAGTCTTGTTTACTTTCCATGGCAATGTAAGTTTGTTGAAGTCTTGTTTACTTTTTATGGCAATGAAGGTTTGTTGAAGTCTTGTTTACTTTACATGGAAACTCAGCTATTCACCCTTACCACAGTACACAATAAACCTGTTTCTACTTGTAAACATACTCATATAAAATTCAAAATACATCAAGCTGTTGGAGTATTTCTCTTGATAGAAAATTTTTTCAAATACACTAGATCTAATGCTTTGTACTTATTAACCGGGTTCCCTAATATTTACTTTGAGATGTGGTTTTATTTTGACAGCTATAGGAGTAGTTTTATACATACATTTAAATTCCTAGGTCTTACTGATACTATAACGTTAAGCATCCTTTAATTAACAAGGACAAAAATATTAACGTTTAAGTTTTGGAGTATTATCACATTGACTTTTTACTTGTTGCCAAAATTAATTAAAGCCTTATATAGTAACGCAATGTTTAGATTACAGTTGATTAATCTTTCCCAACGTATTTGTTGGACTTAGTTAAAAGGATAAATAATTAGTAGGATGTTTATAATAATTGACATATAAAATATTACTTTACATAAGCTAATTAGGTTATTTTAAAATATAAAATAATACCTGTGATCCCCAAATAAGTCTTTGAATACACACTTGTTTCCGTATATTTAATAGAATAAACGACAGTTTTGTTTTATTTCACAATCCACTGAAATACACGGGGAATTGAGGTGGGATATAAGGGAATGCGAGAAAAGGCCAATGTTTATGCAGCTTTTATGGCAAAACTTTTTTAGATAAAATGAACCAAATATTGCTCCAGTACAAACATACTAGTATAGTTTAATTTTATTCACATGTTGATATAAACAGTCGTTGAATATCTATCATGAGCATAGTGGCATTACCCAACTAATATTTTAAATGAAGAGAAAAAGTTGTCATTAAATTCCATAACACCCTTGATAAATAGTTAAGAAATTATGAAGTCACCATATGAATAAAATTAAACTCTATGTTTGTACTGGAGAAATATTTGATTTATTTTGGTCAAAAAAAGTTTTGTCATAAATACTCCTCTCGTCAGCTTTCATCCCACCTTAGTTTAGTGTCATAACAATGTGTCCTAAATATTCAAGCTTTCCAAGTGTGGTTTGCTAGGGACAAGGAGGTAGGTGACTAGGTGGTCGAGTACTAACAGAGTAAGAATCAAACATTTAGTGAGGGATTACACCACTCAGATATCATATTCTGAAAATGAAAGATGACACTTGGACGCGGGAATTGAACCCGGAACCTTTGGTTTAGTACGCCAATGCTCTAACCACTGAGCTATCCAGGATTCGTCTCATAACTAAGGTCATACTTCGCTCATATTCTAAGGCAAAGTCCGGACTTTAGGGAAATCGTCGGTTACAAATGTGTGATTTATAATAATATCACGAGCTATCACTAACCGAGTAGACTGAAGGCAATTTATTTTAAATATCATACCACAATTCTTTCATGAAGATTTTATATTAATTGACAGTTCATTGTAGGATACAAAGAGTACGCACCATCTAGGAGAGGGAGGTAATTACAGGCTACTTCCTATAAATTATATCTACTTTCTTTAATTCCCCATTAATTCGGATTATAGGAGGAAAGGAGATAATCCACGAAACAAGAAAATAATGTATAGATAATAATTTACTGAAGTGGAAATCAAGGGCCTCCTAAGATCCATGACAATCCATAACTGTGAATTAATATTAATATTTTAATAATTTATCTAAAATGATGAATTACTTATTCTTTAATTCAATAAATAGCTATTATAATATATTTATGACATAATTAAATACGATTCATTTTGATGAAAAACAGAGAGTAAACGTAAAGGTAATACAAAGTGTGTATCTAGGTAGTGGTCACAGATTGCTGGCGGCGGATATTGTTTGATGAGAATGTAGAAATTAAAACAAACAAGAAAGAAGGAAAAAGGTGTGGAGTTTTAAAAATAAAAAGAAAATATATTTGTAGTTAAGAAAGGAAAGAAGCCCAAGGATGGGATGCAAAGTGTAGAGGTGGAATGGGAAATGTATGCCCAACTCCTTGGACCTCCAGGTCCTGGGTACAACGCACCTAACCCTCACGAATTGCCACTGCCTGGCGACGTATTTCCACAGCCAAATGTCAGGATCCTACAAGAAAGACACACTCAATGCTATCGTGTTTTCCTGAACTTTATTATTGTCGTATTGTACAAATCAATCCTTCGTTATCCACTTCTCACGGCCACCAACAGGTTTCATCTACGAGGCTAATTATAGAGTGAGGCTTACGATCCACTCTCTGGACTCAACACGTCCGCTCCCCAGTCTTGTTACTAGTCAACACTTACTTCAAGTGACCGAGCTCGTACTGCTGACCCTCCAAGCCGCACTGCGCACCCTACGCCAGCTCCATCTGGAGGTGACGTCACTACAGCAGCTCAAAATAAAATACTAGCCTGGAGCCAACCTAACCAGTACAATGTTTAATACAAGTTTGTTGGCAGCTGCAGAGGAGGTATGTGGGTGGAGAAATGATAGAAAGAATAGGAAGGAGACGACATGGTGGAACAACAGGGCGAAGGAAGGAGTGGAGGAGAAGAACAAGTCATTCAGAAAGAGTTTTGAAAATACAAATAATGAAACAGGGTAAGAAAATAGGGAAAGAAAGATAATAGCTAAGTGAATGGTTACTGAAATGGATACAAAAATGGGCAAGAATACTGGAAATAATGATAAAGGAAGTAAGAAATGGTTATAAAGCCAAGTAAGAAAAGGAGGAGGGATAAAAGAAAATATGCTAAAAATATGGATTAAGAAGGAAAACTAATGAAGACAGGAGCGTAAGAAAATAAACTATAGAGGAGATATTTTGAGAGGATGCTTAACCCGGAAGAAGAAGAGGATGTGAGTAAAATAGAGGAGCATGAAGAATAAGCATAAGCGAAGGGAATGAATTCCAGATTTAAAGAGTGTACCATGGCTACAAACAATATAGCCTCCGTCCGACCTCCGCCACCTTGAAATATTGAACAGCACTTACACCATTTTACCGGGAAGTCAGCGCCCAGCTACGGACACGCCACGCACGTTGTCACGGGACACTCCTCATTGGCAGAGTTGGACAATAAAACAAGAACTAAGCCGCTGAGTGGCATGTGACCCCTGTGCGCTAGTATAGTATCCCCCCAAGTTCAAGAGACTGTACAGGCGCCAAGCTTGTGGAAAAAAGTGAGAAGTGCAATCACGTGTGTCTCCCTACCCCATCATGGCTATCCTCACGACACTGTGCCAAGGCGTCTGTGAGAGGGCCATTTCTGACTTGTTGAGAATGACTTCATTGATCATATGATTTCTCCCTAGCTATTTTCCCCGCTGTTGAAACTGAGATCTAAGCTGGTACCCAGAAAGGAACTTCACTCTTTGATGCTGATAGGAATTAAGGACTATCCAAAATGTAAACGATCGTAATTTTGGAGAAGTTTTTTTTATATATTTTTTTATGGAAAACTAGGCATCTCAAATCCAGTCGAAATTATGTCGGGCTTAAACTTTGTTATTTTTTCTTTAGGCTTGATCTTCACTATAACACAGCTGATGGAAAGAATGTTTGAATTTGGGAAGGACTTGATAATAGTATTTATACACTTGGATAAAGCATAGCTACTATAGTGTTGATATAAACAAAGTCTGGAAAGCGATAAAGAAGACAGGTACAGAAAAAGGAGTTGAGTAAAGGTTATGTTTGAGGCTAACATGAGTTGTGCTAAGACGGAGAATGAGTGTACAGAGGGATTCTAAATACAAAATGTGGCGAAGCAGGGGAGTGCTCTCTCACCACTCATATTTTTATTTATAATGAAAATGCTCATGAATAAAGTGGCGAGAAAACTCGGGGAGGAAAGAATGAAAGCCATATTTTTAATGATGACTTGATGGTATAGGGGTAGAATGAATAGGAATTAAAGGAACAGCTATCTGAATGGGATGAGGAAGTGAAAAAGTGTTGAGGGAAATCATGACGGTGAAGTGTGAAGTGATGGTAATGAAAAGGAAGAGGAAGGCCTGGCTTAATAAAGTTATATAATTATTGAGTAAAGTAGAGTTGAAAAAGGAGCAGACTGTAAAAATCTTGAAAATTGATTGAGGTGAATAGTGGGGTTAGATATGATCTAATTAAAAGAGGGAATCAAGGAAGTTGTTCTATACGTGTGTAAGAGGCATTACAAGGAAAGGTAAGGTGGCTTTGGACATTGAACATAGAAATTAGAGGCAATGGAAATGAAGTTTGTGAGGAGTAAGTTAACTGACACGAGAATAAACAAGATTAGGAATTAAGTAATCTGGAAAATAGTGTGGGTACGGAGAGTATATGGAATAGTAAAGGAATAAAGTCTGAGGTGGTGTGGTAATTTAATGAAGATGAAAAAAAAGAGAATACCAAAGAGAATGATTGGGATAAAGTATGTAAGAAAAAGACCGCAATAAAGACCAAGAAAGATATGGGAGGAGTAGATAACCGAAAGTATGTAAGTGAGAGAACTGGAATGCAATGCCGTAGCCAGCCAATAATTTCAGGGGGAGTTTGGTAGGCCCATCCCTCAAATTGACAGAGGCTAGAAAAAATTCTAAATAAAAAACCGTTCTAGAAGCCATCTGAAGTGTTTTTTTTATGGCAACACAATCCCCTAAATTCTGGAGGCTAGGACAAATTCTAAATATTAAACATCTCTAGAAGCTATCTTAAGTGTTTTTATGGCAACATAACACCATAGCTATTGTAGGATAGAAAAAACTCTAAATAATAAACACCTCTGGAAGTTCTCTGAAGTGCTTTTGGTGGTAATACAGCCCCCTAATTTGTACTTGTACATTAATTTTGATATTGTTTGAACCATAAATAAAGCCATATCTATTTTGTTAATAAATTTTTTGGGGGGCGGAGAGGGTGAGGGGTTGAACCCCAAAAACCCCTCTAACTACGGCCTTGGAGGAATGGAAGGGTAGAGGAAAATGGAGGCATTTAATTAAATTCACCTGGCCACAGGGATGATGATGATGATGATTTCATTGTATAGTGGTAACTTTTGTTCATCTTGCCATCAATATTAAAATATAACCTCAAAAATGTAAAATATAATCTAGTAAAAATGAAAACATGTAAATATTTGTTTTTACACAAAAATCCCTCAAAATATCAAATTACTCTAGTGAAATAAACGATTATTTATTTAACAAACTACATTATGCTCTTAACTATATTGTATTATTAATCAATGTAAAATAGTTTATATGCATCAACTAGATTCATCACATTTATCAGTGAGCAGATGGACTGATAATAAAGCTAATCTCATCAGTTTTTCCGGTGACGGGGGGATCAGATTTGAATGCCTGATGGGCTTAATGATTTTTTTAATGCGTTGCCACTTTTCCTACCATATAATGAAAGTGCCTTTTCTCTAAGCACCATCTTACTTCTCCCTGGGCCCTTGGTGTAATTAAAAGTATGATAGCACTAAAGAGTAATAAGACACGATGCTCAAAATAAAAATTAATATTCATACAAAGTTCGAGTTTAAGCATGGGGATCAAGTATTATAACATCTTAAACTATTCGGACATGTAAGCTACCTACTAATATTTGCTTGGGTAGTAAATGTAATTAAATTATGTAACACATTTATAAAATTATGAAGAAAGTAAAAACAAATGGAGATTTGTAATTATTGAATGTAACCAACCAAACTCGTGAAATGTGACAACTGTGTTCTAGCTTATATGTCAAGGAATGAAGATTATTTTAAATAATAAATACTAGCCAGTTTTGTCGTTGATTCGTGATTTAGTGATTACTTAGTGTTCAAAGAACATGGTAGATAATGTGCTACCCAAACAGTTCTTTCTACCTCTTCCAGTCCTGATAATGCTCTATCCATTTCTCGGCTAACCCCAATATCATAAGGTGTTCCTCTACAGAGTCTCATAACTTCTTACAGTCCTGATCATGCTCTATCCAGCTCTCGGATAACCCCAGTGTCATAAGGTGTTCCTCTACAGAGTCTCATAACTTCTTACAGTCCTGATAATGCTCTATCCAGCTCTCGGCTAACCCCAATATCATAAGGTGTTCCTCTACATAGTCTCATAACTTCTTACAGTCCTGATCATGCTCTATCCAGCTCTCGGATAACCCCAATATCATAAGGTGTTCCTCTACAGAGTCTCATAACTTCTTACAGTCCTGATCATAGCTCTATCCAGCTCTCGGCTAACCTCAGTGTCATAAAGTGTTCCTCCACAGAGTCTCATAACTTCTTATAGTCCTGATCATGCTCTATCCAAATCTCGGCTAACCTCAGTGTCATAAAGTGTTCCTCCACGGAGTCTCATAACTTCTTACAGTCCTGATCTTGCTCTATCCATTTCTTGGCTAGCCTCAGTGTCATAAGGTATTCCTCTACATAGTCTCATAACTTCTTCCTGTCTTGATAATGCTCTATCCATTGTAATACTATCGGTATCAATCGCGTCTCTCTTTGGGCGTCAATTGTAATAATATGGATTTATCGCGCCACTCTTTGGGCGTCAATTGTAATACTATCGGTATCAATCACTCCGCTTTGGGCGTTGATTGAAAAACTACGGATTAATTCCCTTATATAATAATGATATGATGATGGACAGGTTGTCTAAAGCTCCATGATCGAGCGCCTATCATCACTGTACGGAAAAGATACCGTTTAATCAGCCGTTTATAGCTCCGTGTTCGAGCACTAATTAAATCGGTATATTAATATAATTAAAGAAAGAGAAATGTTGATGGCTGTTATTTCACACACGGTGTATTTAAATTACACCTGTAAATTAAATTACTTGTGCATATTTCAATTAAATGTTTTATATCACTGCACACATGTGATATTGATGTGACTTATTTTATAATGTGTTAGACTGTGACTGACTCGTGCATGAGCAGGATCTTGGTGTAGATGTTTGGCTCCCGGTGATGCCTTAAACATACGCACAATGGTTTATATATAAAATACCCCTTGCATTTCTCTCCCCTTTTCAAGAGTGTAAAATTCAACTAATAGAAAGAGTCCTGGTGACAGGTTTGTGAAGGCTAGCTTCTTATTGGTATAGAGAAATGGCGTCTTCTGCCAAATACTATAAAGTTGTTCGCTTTAACAAAAATTGACGCAGTAAACATACGAGTTGGAACAGTCGCGTGTCTAATCAGGCAGGCCGGACACTGGCTGCCCAGGCAGAAACCAAAAACTACACAATCCTGGCGACCAACGAGCCGACGTACTACCCATCCAACTACAGGAATCTCCCAGATGTCCTGGATGTCGTCCTGACGGATCTCGACACGTTGCCGGAAGAACTCGAAACCTTGAATGAACTCGACTCAGACCATCTCCCGGTCTTCGGAAGGATATCGCTGAAGACAAATCCAAGACTATCATACCTTAGGAGGAAGATACCCAGAAGTGACTGGGGAGAGTATCGGCGGGTACTGACAGATGCAGTTCCATTAAACATGGAGGTAAATTCCCCAGAAGAAGTGGACAGCTCCATCACGCTCCTGACAGCTACACTACTCGAAGCATANTTAACAAGCCACCTACTTCCTCTGAAAGTCGCTTCTGACACTCAGAGCTAGTAGTTCAAGGCAAACAAGGGAGCTGCTGAAATTGACGCAGTTATTCTTTTAACAAGCATGATGGTATAAAAAATATATTTTAGGGGTGAAATCGTTTTCACATTGTTTCTGAGAAGCGCGTGTTTCTTCATAGATGAATCTTAAAAGGATACTCTACCTATATTACTTTAAATAAAAATTTACCTTCATCCATGACTTTTTACATAATTTAGATTAATCCAAACCAATATCATTTCACCATTTGTCGGCTAACCCAAGTGTCATAAGTTCTTCCTCTTAAAGAGTATTTTCACCTCTTCCAGTCAATATCCTGCTCTATCCAATCATCATTTAAATTTTAGATTAAATGTACCCTCATTTATGTGTAGGATTAATAGGAAGTAGTTTAGGAAAATATATCTTTAGCACGTACTGCTGTTTCGAATGCCTTTTGACAACCTCACCAGCAAAGTAAATCAGATGAACTTGGTGAGAATAAGATTAAGCAAGCTTCCTAATCTTTCCAGGCTATGACCTTAGTGAAACACATACTCTTATTTGGCGGTAGTGTCCGAGTGATGGAGATTGGGGTGAGGGGTAATAATTTGGGTTTTAAAATGAGATAAAACTTTTGTAGTTAAAATGGCCACCACAATGACTTGTTGTCGAGCATGTTAGATATGGTATATCCTTGCAAAGATATTTAATAAGAAAATATGTTTAAAACTATTAACACCATGAGATATAACTCAGGCTATTTTTAAACCCCGTTCTCATAAAGGCAAAGATAAATTAATATCTAATGGTTCAGAACTATTCCAAAATTAATTTGAAATACATTTAGTACCTTAGCACAGTATGTTAAAAAGTAAATAGAAACATATTGTTACTTAAAAATATAATTTGTCTGTGTAGTAGTAAATATTTAACATTTTAGAAAGTATTCAGACTTTAGTATTGAAATATTTACACGTTCATCTATAGCAATTTATTAAGTCAAATGTAAAAAAAAAATCAAACATTTGTATTTCATAGATTTAGAAAGTATAAAAAATCTAATTCCATTAGTTAAAGCAGTTTTTAGTGGGAAATATGCATATATATATATATATATATATATATACACATACATACATACACACATCTATACAGACAAAGTACCGTTTGAAATAAAAACAAAATTAAAGTTAGTTATGTTGAGATGCACGATTGCTCTTAACTGGATATTTTTTATTTACGATTTAAATATTTATTAGTTATCTAGACTCTCAGCCAACCACCCTCTAGTGGTCAATGTAACCATATAAAAAATTTACAAAACATGTGTATGCAAATATATTTTAAACACATACTTGCTTTACAAAAGAGTGTCACCCCAATAAACGTGAGGTTCCACGATCTTCAAATAACTGAAGATAGCCCTGTACCTAGATATTTTCACATTTGATTTTCCTCATGGTTGAAGGTTTCAGGTTATGTAAATACTTTGCCTAGCAAAAAGTTTAAAAAGTGAAATCGTGATAAAAATATTTAAACTTGTTTTATTATCTGACTGAATGAACATTTAAGAACTTATAGTTTATTCTAATAGCACAATATACAAAAATTACATCTTTCACGGTCTATAAGTTCTAAAATACAAGATTAGGGGTGTAGACCTTTACTCGAGTGCCAGTGCCAGTTCATGATAAACATTGGCCATTGACCGTATAGAAGTGAGAGGTGGAGCTATGAAAATATTTTTTGTTTTCAATACAAATCGGTAAACCTCAAATTTAAGTATGGGGACCGATACAAATGTCAAAGTGGTAGTCTTTTATTTGTTTTTAAGCTTTGTTTCACTAGCCATGGAATTGTTTCTATTCTGTTTTAAAATAATATGCAACACGATCATACCACTGACCTTCATCTAAATAGCGTTTCGATATTTCACCATCATCAATATTATATGCATGAAAAACAAAATCTAAGCTATCACTTTTATTATTCGATTAATTTAATGACATATCTAGAAAGTAATTATTGAATTTTTTTTACCAAACTTTATTAAAATGTTCACAAAATCAAAAGAGTAAATCCTACATCATTATATCACTGCGCAGCCATCATGAGGAAGCTAATATTGCTTTTTTTTTATCACCGGGTCTTACTACTCATTTGGGTTATAAGCTTATATACTAATCACGCTAATGGCTTTAGGGATAAGGAAGGTTATATTTTGATGAAGTGTACCCACATTAAGACAATTATTTAAGTAAATCCTCCTTCAGTTCACCTGAACAAGATTAGAATCTTGATCGTCATTGGAAAAACCAGACTAGATGAGTCTGACATTCGTTTCGTAGGAAATAAATTGGTTTAGATTATTAGTTCATTGAATAAACTGGATTTACAAAAATATGTTATTGATACACTAGGGGGTATAAAACGGTTTCTAATTGAATAATAATGTGTAAGAGAAAAGAGGAAATGAGCCCACATTAACATGGAGAGTGGAAGGAGAAATTACAATGAGGAATCACATGTGAAAACCACATAGTCACACGGCTGGGATTAGACACCCAACTTTCTCATTAACCGGTGAATTATCTTTACATTTGCATTATATTGCGAGTTTCACACTTTATACCATGTGAAGATCTATGCGGGTAGCTCCAAAACCAAAATACATGGAAAGGAAAAGGTTACTATCATATCTACCCTACGTTTATTCTGACTATGGTCTTACTTTCTAGGTTATTTTCTTTTACTATTAAATATACAGTCAGCTCTGAATCTTGTTGTAGTGAATTTACTGCTATAATGAATCTAAATATGTTTTTCTCCGAAACAAATACATTTCACTATGTGTTTAAAATTTGGATTATAATAAACTATAAACTTTAGATATAGTAAACTAAAAATGGAAACTTTTAATACTATATGTCATTCCATCATAAATCCTAAAAAAAATATTTTTGGTTGTTTTAATTTAATACTTGAAGAAATCCTCTTCGGAGGCCACGTGATCTAATTCGATACTCTCACAGTAGACTAAACAGCCGATGACGGGGAAATTGAGGTTCGAATCTAGGTCGGATGTATTGAAGGTTGTTTTTACAAACTTGTTTTATAGTCTCCCTCCACACAAATTCGGGTATATTCTTATTAATATTCCCTCCCTAATTCATAAAACTATTAGTGTAATTAGTACATAAGCATATAGCTCAAAGGGGTAGTAAGACATGGGGCTAAGAAAATACTTGAAGAAATTAGTTCTCTACCAGAATTCTTATTTCTGTAGAATATAAAGAAACTGAAATGATGGAATGGAAAGGGGACGAAAGTCTGGGTGCAGACAGCCACTGCACCCCACATTCTAGGTTTACGTTTCATACCGTGGTCGAGCAAGGATAGACATACTATGACATACAGGCTTCTTCGCTGTACACCATATCTTTTGCCGACAAGGCATCGAGGAATGGGGGAAGGCCGATTATACATTAATTGCTTCTGTCAAGCTGGCTTAAAACTACTGAATGTGTGACGTAAGCAGGAGATGATGAATTGTCACTCACACTTCATCAATGAGAATTCATTTTGAATTAAATACTTGATCAATAGTCAGTATGAAGTTATAACGAATTAAATCTCACGGGATGAAACCACCGTGAGGTTGTGAGAAGCAATTCTAGCAATGAAACGAGATAGGGCGAATGTGACCAAGAAAAGAGTGAAGAAGGAACCCGACAGGAAAATAAATGCCGCGGTGTCTTAGGAATGCTATTATTATTATTGAATGTATGTACAGTAAGCAGTACAATGTGGAAAAGCACATACTTTAGAGAAGGATGGAGAACAAATATTCACTAAAACAGTGTCAATAAGCAACAAACCAACCCCATGGTGTAGTGTTAAGTGCAATTGGCTATGAGCTTAGGGGTCCCGGGCTCGATTCCAGGCTGATACCTTGGGTATTTTTCCTTTAAGGTTATGTATGACCCCAACGGTCACTAGGGTTTGTTTAATTAAGCTCAAGTTAGGCTATTATGAGTCTCGCCGGCTCCACAACTTCATAATTATATCCCTCCCAGTCATATAACCCTACGATAGGAAAAAAGAAAGCAGCAGAACATATCCTACTACTATTATTATTAATATTAATTAAAAAAGTTCAATAAAATTGATTCTGTAAGTGATCTTTTGTTGTTTTTGTACTGACCCCTTTCAACAAAGGTAACGCGGAAACACATTACGGCTTTATTTACCTTTGGACATTGTGAGGGTCCTTAAGGTTCATTAGAATCGGAGTTGAATCCGACACCTTAGCTCAGTCAGTAGAGTGTCTGATTAGGGTCCCAGGTTCGATTCCTGGCATGACTGAAAATTTATCATTTGTGAAATGTGGGTTTACTCTTTCATAGTGAAAAATTAACGGCTGGAGCTGGATAGTGATAGGTTATGAGGCATATGAAGCTATGACAGGCATAGTAAACCGGTAGTGGGAAATAAACGACTTGAATAAAACACTGGCACAGGCCACAGGCTGGAAACAGTAACGGATATAAAGTAAAGAGGAGAAGTTGATTGCATATTGTGATCATGACACCTTCAACCCCGTGCTCACCAGTTTTGGTAGTTCCAAAAGCATAACTCATAGAAAGGTTGTACTTTTTATGTGCACTTAGTGAAACACCAGTGTATGCACTTCAAACTTATTTTTTAAATCAAATCTAATGAACCTAAAACCGTGTGATTAATGGGGAAGTGTATATTTAAACTCAATTAACCAAGACATTTTAAACTTTACTTAAGTAAGTAGTTAAGTAACTATTTAGGGTGTGCTCCTTAGATTTTATTTTTTCTACATCCATATAAAGCCTGATGCAACAGACAAAATAACTACCGGTTCGAGTAGTTAAAAGCCAAGACACAAAGAACGTGTAAATTTGGCAATAACCTACTTTCTTCTTAAATTGCTTTAAAATTGAGGTCAATGCAGCTGGAGTGAGGGGTGGAAGTTCGTAACAGGCTCAACTAATCCGTAAGGGTAGTTGTCATAGCAACCAATGCACATAGCCAGATTTCTTGACAGTCACTGAGTATGCTTGCATAGCAGTAACGCGCCAACTCCCACTATGTGGCAACTCTGCACCCCGGCCTACCCACCACGCGGATCCTAAAGCAGTTTAAATCGCAGTATAGAGTAGCCTTAGCTTTTGCTCTAACATATTGTGAGTCTTAAAGCTCAAGCTGCATGATTGCTAGGGTGAGTGAATGCCAAACGAAGGAACATTTGAATCTTGAACTTGGTATAATTACTTAGGGAAACTATCGAATGGGGTATTTATATTTACTTTCATATGTATTGCAAGTCATATGCCTTAACTGCGCAATTACCTGCCGAGATGATTACAAAGCCAATAGAGTTGAAAAACTGAAACTTATTATTTAAAGCGTATTAAGTGAAAACTGATGGTTACGAATAGGAACATATTTATTTACTTCCTTAGACGTCACAAGCCTGAATACTTTATTCACGTGATCGCCGGTTTGTGATGATAAAAAGGTATTTAATATGATTTACTATCACTATGTGCTATATAATGTAGTAGCGATTCATTTTCTGTTGAAATTATTTATCATGGATACATTTCAACCAAAGAAACTAAAAAAGATGACCTGAGTAACGCCGGGAACTTTCAACAAGTTTCAAAGCTGATACTGTACTCTCATACGTACAAAGGAAAAGTGAGGGTGTAAAGCTTTTTTATTTTATTTTAACTTTTACATACAGTATATTACTAGGCTAAAGATGTAAATTACATGATTTTCAATTTGTGATTTTAAACAGCTATCCAATTTTTTTCACTAGCACTATGTGCTGTTTAATTGAGTAATGATTAGTTTCCTACGCGCGCTACGCCGGAACCTTGCACTCAATAGGTAGTGCCACTTGAAGAAATTTGGTTATGTCATTGCTTGCGTCACCCAGTACACAGCTATATTTAAATAGGAAGACAGCCAAACGTACATTAAAAAAAAGAGGAGTATTAACGTTAATTGGACGTTGGTATGGATCTTAAAGGTTTATTTATTATTTAACATTCCAAAATGAAACCTGATTTTTAACAACTTAATTTGGCTTCCATATAACTTTGTGTACTGATTGATGTCACACGCTTAGCCAATAAGATTTTATCTCCATATGGATTTACCTTTTATTATTTACATAGTTTGCAGCTAATTAAATATGACTATTTATTTTGCTGTTCTGGAGCGTAAGCTGGCTTGGTATGGAAGGGAACACAAGAAAAGGTAAATATTTTTGAAGTTTTTACAGAAAATAATCTCTTATTCAAAATAAAGGATATAGTGTTTCATTAAAACATATATTAATTTTTAAATCATTATATTAATCTTAACAGTTCTCTAATAATTGTCTTGAGCATATTAGCATTTGATAAAACAATTTTTTAAATAAAGATAAAAAGTTCTCATTATATTCTAGAGCACCCATGACAGATATTCAAGAATTGTTGAGATTACTTTGAGTGGAAACTTTAACTGTCATGTAGATATCAACTGGATAAATATTTTATTTATTTAGCCACCAAATATTTTTGCTACAAAAATTGCGAAAATACTGCCCTTATCTCGCCACCCCTACAATCCCACCTCCATAGTAGAAGTAATATAGTTGTTTTAGTACTTATTTTTGTAAATATAAGAAAAATCATATAAATATGGGAAGCGTTAAATATTTGTAGTTTTTATTTGTCAAAGTAACACAATTCTACCTACTATTGTTAATACAAAATAATAATTCTAACCAAATCATTGGATTTAATATTGAAATGTATTTCGTAATCACTCTTTGGATTTGCAGTTTATTTTGAGATAACCTCACACAGAAAACAAATGAACATTATTTTAATAACATACCATATTCATGCGAGAATTAACATGATCTCGTGGTTTAAGACTGAATATTTGAAAACCCACAATTTCTATTGAGTCACAAAAGGAAACAAATAATAGTCACCATGCGTTTTGAGTTTATAAAAAACACGAATGTCCTGTATAAATCGGTTCGAGTTTATCTCTAGCGTACACACGTACAAACAAACACACAAAAGAGCCTATTTATTATAGTAAGATTATATATATATATATATATCATACTAATATTATAAAGAGGAAAGGTTTGATTTTTTGTTTGTTTGTTTGTTTGTAATGAATAGGCTCCGAAACTACTGGACCGATTTAAAAAATTCTTTCACCGTTGGCAAGCTACACTATTCCCGAGTGACATAGGCTATGTTTCATTTTCAATAAAATTAGGGATGCTTACTAAAACTTGAATAATCTAACCCAANCGTAACCTTAAGTTTTCATACACTGTTTCATAACGTTCAGTCATTTCATTTTACACAATCTGAAACAATATTTTAAACATAATTAAAATTATTTATTTTCCGTTTTAGATCGTTATCTTTGGTGTGTAATATGGTGCATAAATTAATATATTTTAATACAAGCGTCGTATTTACTTGGGAAAGATACTTATCATATATATATATATATATATATATATATATATATATATATATATATATAATAAACTAGTCTATGATTATTATATCGTATTTTGAAATATTTAAATGAATAAAATATTTATATCTACTGTGTGGGTGCATCATTGTAGAGAACATGTTTCCGTCGCATTTAAGCACACGGTTTAAATGCATTGGTCGCCATTTTGAAGCTATGTTCATTAGACCATTTATGAAAGTGATGTGAATAATAATTTTTTTTAAGTGAAATAAAATGATAATTAAGCTTTGTGGCCGACCTCAACTAAATATATGAATAATAATGGCCTAGATTACTGGGCTAACTATCAAATTCATACATTACCATACGTTTACATTAGAGATTATTTGTAGTAACTTTTTGAACTGTCATCCAAGTAAACTAAGGTCATGAATGTATTTTATATATATAATACATTAAGTCAACAACCCGAAGGCTAGTTTGATGTTATTTCTCTCTATCTGTAGTTGGGCATGCTCTCAGCCCTTTGAATGGTTAGAGCTGCCTGCACCATCTGGTAGAAATATAATGTACTAGGGGAGTTCAGGAAGTATGGTGGTTTCCCATTGCATTTCCACAGTGAATTTCTATTAACGAGTTCAAAAGGGCCTACCAATTTTGCCGAGAAAGGTATTTTCGCACAACTTTCAGGGTTCTTTTACATCTACAATTGACATGGGACCGACGGCTTTACTTCCCATCTAAAGGAAGTTGTGCTACCTTAGCTGCTGGTTTTGAACCCACGAACATTGGGTCCTGTGGCGGGCACTTTACACCAAGGAAACCAAAGTTGACTGACTATATTAATATTTATATCACTGGCAATGTGTGAAATCCAGGCGTTCTATAAAATGCCTAGGCTTTCTATATAAGGCCAGAGTTGTTTTGGCAAATTATTAAACAAACGAGTTATTCTGTTGTATTTCATACACATTTTCAATATTTTTGTCTTTATGAAGTTCCGGAATATGTTATCAGTTCTTTTACCCAGTTCTATGTAAGTCTTGCGTCGTTTTCTTGCAGGTTCATCTAATTCCTAGGATCTAAGTTGGTCAGTTTAGGTTATTTTAGCATAGGGTAGTCTAGTTAGGTATGGCAAGGTTAAGTTAGGCTTGGTTAGGTTAGCTATTGTTCTCGGTAATATATAATGACTGGTTATTCTATAACTTTCCTATGAAAAGTATGAAATACAACAGCCAAACTAATTTATTTCATACTTTGCTAAAACAACTTAGGACTTATATAAAAAGCCTGGGCATTTTATAGAATGCCTGGTTTACACACATTGCCGTTAACATAAACACACATATATGTATACAAAAGTTTTATATATATATTTAAGTACTTCTGGTTGAGTTGATTCCCAACTTTCCCAAAAAAACCACAATCAAATTGCTCTTTTAAGAATATCGATGATTAAAAATACTGATTAAATCTATAATCTTAATATCTTATGAAATCTTAGCTTGTAATATTTCTGTTGGGAAGTTCTTACTAAACGCTGTGAAGAAAACATTTATTTCTGTTGCTAATGAAAGGTAAGCTCAGTTAACTAATGATCCTAGCGTAGACAATCTTTAGTTTAACTTTTCTCTCCTGAGACCTGAACGAGTACCGGGGAAAAAAAAGACAAACAGGCAAAGCTTTTTATATTTTGTTTACCTAAACACAATATGCGTTTTTAAAACTCTTTTATTTTACACACAAACACAAACATACAAATAAATATAAGCCTTTTGCGAATATTTTAAATATAATTCTTTAATGTATTCTCTTTAATATATTTTTCTTGCATACAAATGTTGTAATTAATATTAACAACAAGTTAAAGCTCCAGGGTACAAGTTAATATTTTATAAGGGATCTTCCAAACGTCGGAAAAATAGAGAGCGCTACAGTGCCGCAACTAACGTCCTTTAGCTAGACTAGAGTTAGTCAACCTGGGGTATGCGTACCCCGGGGGTACGTAAAATGTGTATAGGTATATATCATATACATATTTATATAGATAAATTATATATATTATATAAGTATATATTTCTTATTGTATGTATTTTTCAACCTTCTGCCAGATTTACCCCAATTTTGGTCTTTATTACCACCGTGACGTCATTCATTACCTAAAAGAGTTATTATCCTAGTTTTTAAAATTAATATTTTCATTGGATCTTACTATTCTTTCAGGTCTATCCACATTTTATCACACTTGTGGATTAGGTCTCATTTAGAGGAGATGTACCTTTATTTTCTTGGGGGGTTGAAGAGGGAAACATTTTATTAAAAATCACCCACAGTACCCCCACCAAACGAGCGTGACATTAAGCCCACGTGCCTGATTGATTTAATTATTAAAAATGGCTTATATAATGATTATTACAAATTCCGCGAAGATGTCTCAAATTATAATCAACGAACCCAGTGGATATTTTAAAAGATATGATAGCAGTGCCGCTCGCATAAACACTAGACTAAGTCAGCAAGCAATTGTCAGAGGTGAGTGACCGAAGGAAAGCAAATCAGCAACCTAACAGTTTTTATCATTTTAACCGCTTACATTTATATTTATAATTTTGCACGTTCCTATAATCTTATAATCATTTAAAAAAAAGTAAATATAAAGCTATAACCTCAACAAGCATTATATATATATCACGTCTGGACTATATCATTTGTAGCTCAGTAGTGGAAATATTAGCCAGCACCAATGTACCTTTGCCCAGGGAACGCCCAAATGTACTACTCATACATCCTTTCTGTAGAGGTTCTTTCCATGTCCAGATGAGATGATATGAGCTGATAGTGAGTGTAAGTGTGTGGAACCAGTGAAAAAACTTAAACCTAACTTAAGCCTAACTAACCAAACCCTGGTGACGGTTGGAGTAGTTCCACTTTCGGGAAAATATACCCATGATACCACACGAGGATCGAGTTCAGGACTCCTGAGCTCGTAGCCAGTTGCACTGACCATACCCCACGGAGCCAGTTAGCAAGCATTGTGACCCCACTTCGCCCCCTCTCTCTCTTAGAATAATATAGTTCCACTACGAGCAAACAACTTTTGTGAATACAAAGTTGAAAATAAATAATATCTGAGGGTATAGTACGCGAACAGTAAAGGTTGAAGACTTCTGCTCTAGACGGAAACACAGAATCGATAGCGTGGAAAATTTATCTTCTCTATATTTTTTATAGATAAACTTCAGACTGCGCGGTTTTATCGCTCTTTCTAAACGTCGAATACTCTCTCTTTAAAGTCGGCTTCACGCGAATTATTTGATTTACTATCAACGTATTTTACTGACAATAAACCTTGCATGAAATAGTTAAATTAGCATTTCACACAACACGCTTCGGTGCCCTCATGGCTTAAGTCTCTACTCTTGCAATTCCAATGACGGAGAAATAGTGGTTCTATCCCGTCAGGGTGATTTTTTCCCAAGTGGTTTCCCACTCTCTCTCCACACAAATGCGGGTACACTTAATCTAAATTCAACCTTCCTCATTCTTAAACCATTAGCGTAACTCAGACACAAGTGAATATCCTGAATGGACAACAAGATGACTTGCTACAAAAATAATTTCACATATCTAATGAATTAAATTTAAACTTTCTAATATCTAGTAGTTTATATACGATATTATTTTGTAAAAAAAGGAGGTAGCCTTTTATTCCCAAAATAGATAGCTCAACCAGGGTCGATCTTTAGTTAGTTAAACTGAGAGTAGCTCTATAATTCAAAATAGTAATGAGATTTTTCCATCCTCTCTCCAGGTGAATAATGTTGTATTTCCTTAGAGATAAATCCTCTACCGTATCCTTTACCCTTTAATTAAGGTAGGCTTTGATCACCCATAACTTAAAGTCTGTGCATATAACTTTAAAAAAATGTTAATATATATTTTTCTTTTGCTTTTTCTATTTCCAACTTTATTTCTAGAAAAATAAATAAAAGTAAATAGTAAGGAAGCTTAGAATGAGCTGGCTCAGAAAATGTGCAAGATGGCGAATCCCATGAGATATTAACATGATTACCATGACATCTGCCATTGCTACCAACTTCACGGTTGTTAACTTGGTACAGGCGCTACCTAATTCTTGACCACTAATTACCTTAGGGCATAGAGTATCATTGCTCGTGACTACTCTGGTGGCGTATAACCTAACTAGCGCTACCAATTACACTAGCTGAGAGCGGATTGTCTTAGAAATGAACAGGTCCATGTTTGATCAGCTAGTGGTCCCTACCTTTCCCTCGTCCTGCTGCCCTATACATCTATCTTACTCTTCTTTCTGTCCTATGTTCGATATCCATAATCTTGTTTCTCCTCTCCCTTACATAAGATTTAATTGATAGCATATCCATCTAATAAGTAGGGGTCCTGGGTTTGACTTCCAACATGGCAGAAGAAAGCAAGTTTCTCTACTTAGTAAAGGGTCCGAGGTTCAATTTCTGGATAAACTAAATTACTGATTTAAGTACAACTAGAAGATGGATTGGCTCGAATCAGCCCCGTTCCCCCCTTTCAACATTATTCAACCCTCTTGTGAAGTTAAACCGAGTTTTCAATTTTTTCCAGACAAATGCTCGAGAACTTAAGCTCTCTCAATTTCATCCTCAACTACTGATACTTTCGTAGGCTAATATAAATAGTCGGCTCAGAAAGTGCACGTTAAATATCTCAAACAAATAAAATGACAAGGCTAATACGTTTTATCCTTCTCCCCCAGCAAGTTATCTCACTCAAAACCTAATTTAAATTTTAAAAAATACCGATAAATAAGACGGAACAGTATCGATGTATAAGGTTTTCCATCTCTCCCCAAGATAATTATCGTGCTTAAATAAACCTAATTTAAATTTTAAAAAATACCGATAAATAAGACGGAACAGTATCGATGTATAAGATTTTCCATCTTTCCCTAAGATAATTATCGTGCTTAAATGTCCAAGTATTCCAGTAATTATGTGAAAATAAGCTTGCTATCTAGATTCACCCTACTGATATATACCTTTAGGACTTGATCGGAATATAAGATTTAATAGATCTAGGTTTTCAGTTGTCCAAGTTTTATTCCAAGTCAGATGGACTATGAGTAGTCCTCTATATTCAATCCCCTCATTGTAGTAAGGACAAATCGAATTGATCTAAATTAGAAATGGCAGTAAATTTGCCTTTTGGTATCCAATAAATGAACATACATACACACCACTAAACATGATACCGTTATATAGACACAATCATACGTATAATATCATTCATACATATATACCATTATATATTCTATACAAACCATCATGCCTCAATTCACACAAGATGAAGACAACATAAATACAATATTCACTCAATACAAACATAATGTGTTTACATTATAAACCATTCACTTACAATATATACAATCAATACAATTCTTTTAATACGTACAATACATATTCTATCCATTTAATACATACAATTAATATAATGCATCTCGAATGGGTAGTAAGACTGGGTGCTAAAATATAGAATAAAATATAATACATGTATACAGTAAATTCATGCCATGTGTGTAAAACATAAGTACAATATGGTGACATTTGCGTACTTTTTAATTGTAATTTTACATTTTACATTTCTTTTCCACTGTAAAATTCTAATTGTTTTTGTATTTTTGAAAAGAAAGATAAAATATACCTTATATTATATTCCTTATATATATGTGTGCTACCTACTTTTTCCCTGCTTCATATAAATAAATTTTTACTCATAGATATCAGCACTCTTGCAAATATTTTACTTGATGTACTCCTGTTTGTCAGATTTTCACACTAAGACCCTCATTCTTAGGACCACTGAAGTTGTCCGGCCATTTAGATAAGACTTACATAATGGGAAAACCAGGGTCCAAGACTATTTACATTTCTGGCACTAAACTAAAATCACAAACTAAATAAAAAATAAGTTTTAAACCAAAATATTGAGTTTAATTACTATACTCAAATTTAATTTTATAAGTGCTATCATACAGATGACCACTTATATAAAGATCTACTTTTATAATTTAGATGAAATGAAAATTCATCCCTTTTAACAACCCCATCAAAATAAGTCTAGTTCTGATTCAGGAAACAAAAGTACGGAACAAAGATACATCATAAAATGAAACTTTATTCTTTACAAATTTAAATTAAATCTTGAATCCGCTTAAAAAACCAATATATATTTTAAACAATATATACTACAAAACAATTTTAAGTTGGGTTTTCTCTTTTCCATTAGTCCTGGATACTTTACAATAATGTAAAGTTTTTGGTCCAAAGTTTTCTTAGTATCATCTCTAACAATTAAAATTTGAATAGGACAATACATACATACACACATACATAATCACGCAGTTTCCATACTGGGTAGGCAAGAAAATGTGCACATAGCTTAATAAACAACTTTGTACTTCCATCTTCACTAGCTTTCTCCACACTTCCCTATCCTCTAATACTCCCTTCGCTTCAACAACATCCATATACTGAGTCATACATGCTCTTTTATTCTTAAAATATTTAATGTTTCTCTTTTTCACACATTCATCTACAAAATTTAGCCAAGTTTTATATGGATTACCCCATTCTTTGGAAACAGATACTCTACGCTCATATATTTGCTTCACCACTCAATACACACTTAATCTCTCAACATATCCAAACCAACATAGGACGCTTCTTTCCCATTTACATATTGGATTCCCTTTCAAACAGCACACCTTCAGCACCCATTTATTACTATGTCCACAAGAGTATTTCAAATACATGTCTTAGATATCTCATTCCAAACTCATTCACCATGCTTTTGTGTTTCTCCTGACAAACCCATACTTTATATTCATAAAGCAATGTTGGCGTTAACACACATTTATAACCTCCCATCTTCGCCTCTTTCGATACTACTTCATTCTTTGCAATAGTCCACACACATCTAACTACGCTCCGAGACGCATTCACCCGTCTGTAGATTTCACCATCCATCCCTATATAATTTTTACAGAACATTCTTCTATTCTGCCTGTCACCATAATAAAATGATTTAATGCACTTTTCATTCTGTAAGTAACTTTCATTCTAAGCCCTTAATACGGCATTATCTGTATTTAGCAGCACTTTCACATTCACATTGATCATTTGTACAAAACCTTGTCCTCACACGCATTCATCATAAAATTATTAATGAATACATTAAACAACCATGGATAAATATCATAACCTTGTCAAGCAACCTGTTCAATGTCAACCCAATCGCTCAAGATCAGTCTAATCTATCCTAACGCACAATTTACTTCCATTACACGCCACCATAATTGCAATTACTAACCATGCGTTCTCACCATACTCTTTCAGAACATTATATAAAATACTCATATTCCCACGACCATACGCTTTCTCTAGATAAACGAATGCACAATAAATATTCTTCCTTACTACCATACATGCCTTAATAAGTTGTTGCAATGAAAATATCAGTTACATGCAAACTTCACCTAAAATGATACCACATTGCACACCCCAAATATTGTCCGCAGTTTTTTCACGACCCCTCTCACATAAGATTCCCCCAATTTTCCCCCCTGGAATACTGAACAAACTGATTGCCCTACAACTCTTACATTCACTCGTGCTGATTTGCCTTTGTACAAAGAAACAATGACAGCTTTCTTCCACTCATTTGGAACATTCGAAATTCCAGTACGCACATTGAACAACTCACACAATCTGGTCGGTAGAAGCATACCCCACACGTAAGCATTTCACTTTTGATTCCATCTACACTTCGCAGATTTACACATCTTTAACACTTTTATAGGTTTTTACACCTCAGCCTAGTTAATTCTTTCACTCATCATTACATTTCCCTTATTTTTTGATATTTTATCTAATGTTTTCGCCATACAGTTGGACGAAATACTCTCACTATCACTGTCTTATAACGTTTTAATCCCTGATCATTACACTACGTTCATTCTAAATACTCTCAACATGCCCAAACCAACGCAGGGTTAATAAGTGCATTTAATTCATCATTAGGATATGGTAGCACTTTACAATGAATATAACCGATAATAGAATAGTAGCTTTATGGCTCACCAAATTAATAGATTTTGCTGATGCACTATTAGTGAAAAAGTTTTCAATTATTACCATAAAATAGATTTTGATACTTTCGGCGTTATAGAAGCTCTCCAGTCAAGATTTCTACATCCAAATTAAATTATCAATTATGCGCCTCACTTTTAAACATATCTTAAAACTTTAACTTTACTGATTCATTCTTAATTATTCATTTTATACAGGATGTCGTACATTTTTTGGTACTATAAAATGACTGAGAAGGAATGTCTTTTTTGAAAACCCCAATATTTTCTACAACAGCGATTCCCAAACTTTTTTTCGTGGCCCAGCCATTGTTATATTTCTCCTTAGTAACCCACTAACACTTTTATCGCCTGTACCACTTTTTTTCGTGGCCCAGCCATTGTTATATTTCTCCTTAGTAACCCACTAACACGTTTATCGCCTGTACCGGCCTATAGGTAAAATAAAACAGATTTGAATGTCCGTACAGTTTTCATGTATTATAATAAAGAAGCATTCACTTTTACAAAAATGTAAAGAAATCCAATTAAAACAAAATACTATTATTAAGAGTGTGATGATATTTATTGTTAACTAGAAACTTCAGATTTGGAGTAAAAGATGATAACTTTATTTTTATATCCGGTTTGACTTGCAATAGGTTTTTATGTTTGTTTTTAGGAATACCAGTGTTGAAAAGCCTGCTTCACAAATATAGGCCATGACAAAAGGCATTAGAAATGTTACCGCTTTTCCTGCTAAAGCTCTGAGACAAGACAGCTAAAACTCCATCAGTGATATTCTATCGAAGATTTCTTTGAGTACCATATCACACAACAGTTTAATTATAGACTCAATACGTGAATCCACTAATTCTGTCTCGGATTCTACGTTCACTGTAACACTGTAAAAGGTTCCCTTATCCATGCTTTGTTGCGGTTGATTGGGGGCTATATTTCTACAAACTTGTCTCCAGTCCTAACAGATGCTCCTTGATAGCAGCTAAAATCTCATCTGGCATGGAACACGCGTTATACTATTTTTGTTATTCTGCTAGCTTTGTAATAACTTTGTAATTCACTGCTTCCCAGATGAGATTTGATGAAGTTTATATATTTTACACACTCTTAAATGGTTGCAAGTAAAAGCGATGGCATTTTTCGATGGCCAATGCTTCTCTGTGAATTCTACAATGCACTCACACATAGTTTGGTGCTATGGACTTGATCCAGGGAAAAAGTTCAATACGAGCGCCTTCCATTGCTTGTGCTCCATCGCTATTCAGTCTCACACATTTCTTCTATTCAATGCCATTGTGATTGATGTAACTATCAATCAAATAAAAAAAAATCTTCAGCGGTTGTTCTTGTTCTCAGAGGTATACAAAAAAATAAAATCTTCGTGAGTTGTATTGTCAAAATCGTATCTCACAAAACAGATTAGATTGTCATTGTCCGATATGTCTGTACTTTCATCGATTTATAAGGAAATAAACTTTACTCTTTTTAGTGACCTACGACTGTTTCTTCGATATTATCTGCCATCTCCAAGATTATACGCTTCACTGTGTTATTTGATAGTGCCAGCATATTTAATTGGTTCTCCTGTTTATATCACTTATTCGATATAGCCTTTTCATTGCTGAAAATATAAATTTCTTGGCAATTGTGTGAGGTTAGCCAGTTTCAACAATTAATTTTTATATCTGTTAAGAATCCATTACAAGGTTTTCCCATTGAGCGCCCTGAGAAATATTCAAAAATAGTCTTTTTGGTAGCTATTAATTCTTTCTTTTTATTTATGAAGACATATTTTTGCTCATTACTATAGTCCAGATGCTTTCAATTCCAAGTTCCACTTCAACGTTGAAAGTTTAATGAACTCGTTTGAAAGTGTCACATAGCAAATAACACATTATGGTTTGTCATTAGAACCCTTGATCAAACTGAATTGTATATAATCATTAGAATACTGTTTGTAAGATTAGAGGACAGCACAACGTGGGGCCGTTTGTTGGTGCC
>CABFOV010004125.1:0-18714 GCA_902141375.1 Timema poppense
TATATATATATAGATATCTAATTATATACACACACATATATTAATGTTATAACATAATTTGTTAAATACCACGACCCGGGAACATCGATGAATAAAAACGACTCCATCGGAAGAGTTGCACACACGAGCCTCCATTAAACTTTAGACTTGACTCAACTATCTTACGATCTGAGTGGTTTCTGATTTAAATTGTTCAATTGTTCTAATTTTTCAATTTATTTCTACATGGAGTGGCGAATTATACTTCTCATTCGCCACACCTGTGGCTCCATTGCAAAATATGTTGCCCAGCTCTGTTTTAGATGAATCACACATTTGATTTAAAAGAAGATTCCTTATTACATACCTGTGTTTGGAAAATAATTTTAGGCAGAAATATAAGTTAACACTGAGATATTTACACTTTTAGAATGTAATAGTCTCAAAGATTCAAAACTAAGACCATGATATCCTAGGCAAAGAAATATTGAAAAAAAAGTTTGCCTTTTGTTTGGAACTTTCATCAGGAAACCATTGAACGTGGAAAAGTTAAACTATGAAATAAAATTCAAAAAACTTTTTAGAACACTTGAATAGCCTTAGGGCTATGTCATGAGTATGTTGTGAACACACATTAAGAAGGTACAAGTGTTAAATCAATGATAATTACATTTGCCAAAAACCAAATAACAAAATATATATATTTTTATTACAACGAGTAGTCATAACTAAAATTACTATTCATTGGCCGTTTTGTGGAACCAAACACCACCATAAAAAGTCAATCTTCCCTTTTTAACATTAAGCTTATTTCTTTGGGTGTTGCTACTTCTAAACTCGTGATCCACACATTGTCCGTAAAGTCGTTTATTTGATGTGTGTACATTCATGCAAAGGTGTTGAATTAATTACAGTGACCCCACAACTATACAAATTTCTGTATCTTGATCATAATAATACTACTCTCGTGAATTTTTCAATACCATGCATGGATTTCTAAAACTACATTTGACATGTCTACCAAAAGATAGTTTCTTGGTTTTATAGTTTTGGCAGGGATAAAGGAGCAGAATTAATCCATATACCAACTTCACAGGAAAGTAACCCTTAAAGAACAGAAGTATTACTTCTTTTAAGCGTATTGATTGTGCGCTAAATTATTTGCAGTGTATTGCTTGCTGTTCACATACTTACTTAATTACTTACTATATGGAATTAGTAACCCGTAAGTTCATTGCTTCCCTTACAAAAGTAAACTACCTATCCCTATCTTGAGCTAGCTATATCTAGTCAAGCTCATTAAAACATATCCCTATCCTAAGCTAGTTATGTCCAGTCCACCTAATTACACCCTACCCATAGCTTGTGCCAATTCTATCCATTCCACTTGAATACACCATATCTAAATCTTGAACAAGTCCTAACCAATCCACATGAATACATCCATTTCTTAGCTTTAGTTATATATATATATATATATATGCAGTCCACCTCATTACATAATATCCCCATATTTAGCTAGTTCTATCAAGTCCCCTCATTACACTCTGTCCCTATCTTTAGCTAGTTCTATCCAGCCAATCTCATTACAACCTATCTCTATCCTGAGGTAGCTCCATCCAGTCTACCTCATTACACCACATCACTATCTTGAACTAGTTATATCCAGTCCACCTCAATACATCCTATCCATATCTTGAGCTAGTCATATCTATCATATTCTGAAATTTGAAAAATTACACCTGGACACGGGAATCGAACCCGTGTCCAGGTGTCATTTTTCAATTTTCAGAATATGATATCTATGAGGGACTATCCCCACTAAAATGCATTAACAATAGTTTCGGCTATTTGTTTCATTAGTCATATCTAGTCTACCTGATTACACCCTATCCTTATCTTAAGCTAGTTCTACCCAGTCCACCTCATTACACCATATCCCTATCTTGATATAGTTATATCAAGACCCTTTAATTTCACCATATCTCTATCTTGAGCTAGTTATATCCTGTATACTTCATTACAACTAATTATATCCAGTACAGCTCATTACACCCTATCTATCTTGAGATATTTCTATCAAGTCTGCCTCATCATACACTATACTTATCTTGATATAGTTCTATACAGTCCACCTGATTACACCCTATCTCCATCCTGAGATGGTTATATCCAGTCCACACCATTACAACATATCTCTATATTGAGCTAGCTCTATACAGTCCCCCTTATTACGCCCTCTCTATCTTGAACAACTGTATCCAGCCCACCTGATTACACCCTATTTCTATCCAGTCCGCCTTATCACACACTATCCTTATCTTGAGCTAGTTCTATCCAGTCCACCTGATTACAATATATCCCTATCTTTAGCTGGTTCTATACAATCCATCACATTACACCCTATCTCTATCTTGATCTAGCACTATCCAATCCAACTTATTACACTCTATCTTTAGCTAGTTCTATCCAACCCAAATTATTGCACCCTATTTCTATATTGAGCTAGTTGTATCCAGTCCGACTCATTACACCCTATCCCTATCTTGAGCTTGTTATATCCAGTCCGCATCATTACACCATATCTCTATATTGAGATAGCACTATCCAGTCCACCTCATTACACCCTATCTTTGTCAGGTCCTTAATATTGTTATCATCCTATATGCACTAGGTCTTCCCACTGACCTCTTCCCATTGGGTTTGCCATTCACTACCCTGAACACGGGTCTATATTATTTCATTCACGCTGCATGCTCTTCACACCCTAATCTACGGGATTTTATTATCTTAGCAATGTCTTGTGATGAATATAAGGCATGTAACTCATCATTATGTAACCTCGTTAACTTCCTAGTAGACTCATACATTTTTGAAAACCTAGAATTTTTCCAAGCACCTTATTTTCAAACACGGTAAGCTAAGGTAGGAGACCACGTTTAACAACCCTAGAGAACAAACGGTAAAATAATTGTTTTGCTTACTCTAAGTTATACATTCCTTGACAACATGTGAGATTATCAACAACTTGCTGACCGAATAATTTATTCTTCTTCTAACTTCCAATATACTATCGTTATTTCTGGTTAAAATAATTGTGACTATATAATTATACTCACTTACATAGTTAACTGAATTGTTATAAATATGTAATTAGGTCTAATATAATCTCCGGGTCACCTGGGTGTACCTGGTTGCATGGTCT
This sequence comes from Timema poppense, assembly GCA_902141375.1. NCBI lineage: Eukaryota > Metazoa > Arthropoda > Insecta > Phasmatodea > Timematidae > Timema > Timema poppense. The sequence continues at coordinate 3,185 of CABFOV010004125.1, forward strand.
ATACTAGACTATCAATGATAGGAAGATTGATATTAGAATCTAGGTCAGGAGTATTGAAAGTGGTTTTATAGGGCCTACTGAGTGATTTTTCACTCTCCTTCTACACATATGTAGGTTCATATACATTCCCTAAATATACCTTCCTTATTCTTAAATAAACATTATCGTGTAAACCTTACTTAGTCTTAAATAAACATAAACGTATAAGCCTTTCGGGTAGTAAGATGTTGTGCTGAATTAAAACAAAAAAATGTGTTAGTATAATTTAAAAAAAACGGAACCTTATAGTAATCGAAAATAATAGTAACCTTTATTTTATTTAAACCACCACCTGAACCTTTAAAATGTTTGTTTAGAGAACAGATAACAATGCCATTTGGACTCCCTGCTTGTGTTAGCGGGTAGCATGGTTTTGGGGAACATTACCTCTCGTTGATGTTTGAGCGTCGAGAGTGCCGACCAGAAGTAGACTGAAAGAAGGGGAAGTACAGCCATCCCCCACCCTCTAACTAATGCGCTCAAGCTACTAATCACTGAGCCAATACCTGACTACTGTCCTGCTGGCTAGTCCAGCCCCCTAGCATGACATTTTCGCTTCCAATACGTCACTGTGAAGTAAGAGGCTAGCTATATAGCACTCTTAAAATATGAGTGAAGAGCGACCATACCCACGGTACGATTCCTGGATATCTCAGTGGTTAGAGCATTGGTGTACTAAGTCAAAGATTTCGGGTTCGATTCCTGTGCCCGAGCGTTGTTTTTCAATTTTCAGAATATAATTTATTTTTGTTTATTAGATAGCACATTTAAACTAAAATTTTGTGTATTGCAATAATACCCTAACGTCAGATCGCATTTTCCTCTTAAATTTAGCTATTTTATAAGTTGTTTATGGCTTTGATTTAAATTACGTAAACATAGTTTTGTATTGTAATATTAGATTAAAACTATTTACTTTGGTATTAATTGCAACAATACCTCCACTTATGGGAGTCACTGTTAAAGTGCTTGGGTTTTCGACGTAGATGTTGGAATATTTTCAGTTACTTTATGCTCTTTCATGTAAATTAGATTTATTTAGTTTTGTTTCTTAGACAGTATATTTAATTGTTTTTTATTCCCATTTCAACAATGTCTCCCCATATGAGAGCGAATATTTACACAAAAACTACAAACCTTTGGATTACTTATATAGGTGTTATTACAACATAAGCGAGCGAATCTTGATGCAAAGTTAACAATTTATTTTGGTTCCTCGGCTTTATCGACATAAAAAACATTTCCGTGGCCTCATATGTGTCTTAAATGGTGGTTTTGTTAGGTTAAATTATTCACTGGAAAATAAAAGTTAGCTTAACCTATTTCGTATTAGCGAAACTGCCGTCAATCTTTATTTTTTAAATAAAATATTTTAAGGTCACTGATAAAACTTTCAAGGACAGTTGGCTTTTCAATTAATTGCTTAATTATTCTATGGCATTAGGAACTTGATAGTTCATTGCCGCACTTACAAAAGTACGCCCTCTATCCTTATCTTGAGCTAGGTCTATACATTCCACATCACTATTTAGATTATAAATATATTTAAAAGCTTTTGTAATATCTTAGAAAGTCTATAATAAGATTTTGGATCAATCATAAATATTTATAATACGCTTAAATTTCATGTAAAAAAATTATCTTATTTGTTTCCATTTCTTTGCATGAGAAATAAAGAACTTCTACAGAACTGTCCAATATGAATCATTTTTACTACTATTCGGTTACGATTAAGTGAATTGCATAAACCCCTAGTTGAGCTATGCTGAGCTTAAACAGCACATTACATGTTTTAATCAATATGTATGTTCTAGTTGATGTGTCTTTGCCATGAAATTTATTTGAATTAATTTGCCACTTTCCTAGACAATTTTATAAAAATAAGACCATAAAGAACAACGGGTTGTATTATAGTTTTGTATATTCTCAGTTTAATATTATGAGACAGATGTAGAGACGACCTCATATTAACAACATCAAGCAATGCCATTTTTGACCTCTTTAATTTTATTCCTGTATGTTAGCACAGTTACCAAGTTTAAGAATTTGTCAACTTCTTTAAAACACTAAAAACTTTTAATTTGATATACGCTACCTCAAGTATTATTAAAACATATTTAATTTAATTTTTGTTTTATGTATGATACGATTTTATAAAATGATCTTGAATGGATCTAGACCAAACTTGGTATATAAAAAATTAAGATTACTGTGTGGAGCATATTAAATGTATCCAATATTCTGAGGGTCTACACTTATGGATACACACAAATTGGTAGATAATAATTTAAGAGCAAAGTTTTGGATACTTATCCTCAAATATTATTTCCAAAATAATTACATTTGAATTTATGATGTTTATATAAAAATGATCCGACACCTTAGCTTAAGCCGGGTTCTATTTCCGGCGTTTCCAAAAAAAAATATCATTGGTGAAATATGGGCCTACCCTTTTACATTGATAATTTAACGGCCGGGTATTGGATGTTGTGTTTGCCCTAGTCTCAAGTTAAATTAAAAGGCTTATGAAGCTATGACAAGTCTAGCTAGCCAAATTGGAAATATATATGACTTGAATACAAAAATTGACCTAAACCTTAGGCTGGGAACAGTAATGGATGTAAAAAATGGTGATATGAATAAAAATACGTCAAAATAAACCCATTTGCATAATTTATTTTCATTCAATGTTTTAATTTTATTGCTACGTACGCTAAGAAAACCGACCAAATTATCGTTATTTTTAAACACCTGCCTTGTTTTTAGGAACAAAGCAATTAGTATAGTATACCAGTTTTCATTTCTACCTGTTTTTGGATATTTAAACAAATATGGATATATAATATTGTATATGAGTGTATACTTTTATTTAAAAAAAAATCTTAACTCTAAAATTAATTATTTGGACATTTTTGAAGAGTAAAAACGACATCTTTTTTTGTTTAAAAAAATCAATTTTCGAAATTTTCCTAGCTATTTTGATAACTATTATGTTAATTATTACAATGTATTCTTAATATAATCATTTTATTTCTATTGATGGTCAAATATTTTCGAAAACAAAACAAGTGGCCAAGGGAAGCAGTATATTTGTCACAACCGTACAATTCCTCTCCCTTGAATAACGGGAATTTGGAGTGAGAGAGTCCAATGTGCAATCATAGAATAATGTACTCGTATATCCCGAAAAGGGATTGGTGGGGTTTGGGGAGGGGGTGACAGTCGTCTACCAATTCATGTATTTTCCGCTCTATTGTGTCCGGATGATACAGTTTGCAGCTACGATCATAGCTATATGAACCAATCCATAAACTGGGAAGAATTCCATGATAAATTGTAAGGTGAGATTTCTTTTGGAGTAATTTTCAATAGTGATAGTCTACACGCTCTGTATCAAAATATTCTCTCATATCCCCTCGTTTATATTTAGTAAATAGCTACATAATAACACGTGGTGTAAATATCAAAACTGTCAACTTTGGGTATAGAACTAGAGATATAAATTCAACTAGGGTAGTTAGGGAACCTTATTGTACTCTCAATCCATGGCTTTCCAATCTCCCCCAAATAAATAAGCATTCATTTACTTACTTACTTCTCTATGGCACTAAGAACTCAAAAGTTCATTACCACCCTTACAAAAGTATGTCACATATCACTATCTTGTCCCCATCCAGTTCACCTCAATACATCTACGGAATACAATACGGAATACAATACAATACGGAACTAGTTCAATCCAGTCCACCTCAATACACCCTATTTCTTTAAGGTACACTATAATATATCCTCTCATCTGCGTCTGGGTCTTCCCACTTGTCTCTCCAAATTATATTTGCCAGTCAATATTTTGAACGTAGTTATAATTCTCCAATTCTCTCTAAATGTACTTCCCATCCTAACCTGTGAGATCTGATTACTCTAACAATACATCTGTTAAAAAAACTTCATTTTAAATCTAATTAAATAAAACACAAAACCTTTTATTTCTTTGTACATTTCAACCGGCTTTTCCCACCAAATTAGATATGTAAATCGCACCGCCACCATTAAGAACGTTGACAGTGTGTCAGTTTCGTAATGTCCTGATTGATGGGGAACAGCGGGTTAGATCTCACTAAGTATCTGACCAGGTGCACTAAGATATTGTTTCTTGAATGGCGTACCGATCTCCCTCCACACAAATACGAGTGCAAACTTATAAATTATATATTATTTTTCCCAACCTCATTGGTAGAGGTCTAGGCCTTAATGGGTAAATAGCATAGAGAGGTAGTAAAATAAGGTACACCAAATATAATAAAAACTTGTTTGTGTCCATTCCCTCTGATTCTAAACTTATAAGAGTGCCTTAATTTCACTTGAGACAAGTACAATCTAAAATATTGCCTAAACTAACGGAGGGCATATTTACTATCTGTACACGAAAGTTGATTTAACTTTTTATCTTTTGATTAATTTGTTTAGATTTGAATTTTATTATTATTTGTGATTTCCCATCAAGATGTTATTAACCTTATTTCCAGACGATATAAGACCAGAAACCCTTTTTTTCATCGTTATATATACTTGAATCAGGAAGTGAGCTATGGATTTAAAGGGCGAGAAATTTGGTTCTATATTTACTTTAAATAAGAAATATTTAAACATAAGAAAAATGCAAAATTTAAATATAAGCCTGTAGCGCATTAAAGGGTGGCGCAGCTTGTAGCGGTACTTTGGTTAACACTAAATATGCCAACTACATGAACATGAGAAATAGACATGATAGGTTAACACGTGAAAGCATAAGATTCAAATGTATGTTAACATAAGAGTTTGATATAAAAATCAAAGCAAGCAATTATAAAGTAGATATCAAGGCACAATGCATCTTTTTCAATGTTGACCTATTGAAAAGGCCAAAATACCTAATACAACGATGAGATAATAATGGACACACTCGTAGAGTGAACTTGGCGTGAAGCGCCATTGGTTTAATACCACAATTATACTCCGCTTGTTTTATAAACCATCGCTTCACTCTTAAAGAGGTATAATCATACTTCCTAGAGCACAAGACACAATTGAGGTTATTTTAAGTTACTCCCTGACGGGAAACATAAACTAAAAACACAATAGAGTAGTAAGAGTAAATTTGTTGCAACAAACACCTAAAGGATAATCACTGAAGAGCAGATGCAGGGTTAGAACCTACTTAGATTCTAATACAAACAACCCTATTTTAAGAGGTGAGAACGATATATGCCAGTGAAGATAGCTTGACCCAATTGAATTAGTTACATAAGTTACAGAGAATTGTCTATCAGTCCCACTCATAGAAATACTGGGTAAATATCTTAGGGAAGGTTGTCACTCAGGATTCTAGGCCTCCATACAGTGAAGGCTGGCTGGTAACCAATTAGTATAGCCAGGTATTATGAGATAAACCATACTAAACCATACTAAACCTAGGCGCCAACCACATACCAGACATAGGTTATTATCTATCAACAAGGTACCCTGAAGGGAGTCAGACATGAACATAAAATGGGGCTTGGGCCTCACCAGAAGGGCTGTAATAAACCCACAGGTTGCACACCGCAAACAGGTGAACCACAATGCACAAACATCTTATAGAATTTTGGCTATGACGGAAGGCCATTAAAAAACCTAAAAGTTGCACACCACAATCAGGTGAACAACAAAGCGTGAAGTGCCAAGGTTCCACAAGAATAACTAACCATTACCTAACTAGGTCTTGACATCGGGCCTGGAACAACTTAAATTCCCTCTTACCTGACTGATAGCACAGCAGAATACAACACGGCCATAGAGGTCAAGATGTGAGACACACTCCAATGAAACCACTGGTCTCAAGGACTAAGTAGAAAAACAAGAGATCTCATGACATTCTCAACATGACATTGCCAATGAATACCTAACCTAATTATACATTTTAAAAGTTAATAAACTCAAGAGTGACAGACACTCTTACCTTGTAAGAAAAATTCCTTCTAATTTACACGATAGAAATTATATCCTCACCCTTACATGACAGAAATTGGGCCTCCTGCTCCCTTATAAAAAAAAAGTATATAATTTACAAGTTATTTCCATCTCTGGTGAGTCTGATGGCACCATCATCGTGACCACAATGTATTGTTTAACTGTATATCGGAGGGACGTCGTCCGTTTAGTACTAGATTGGACCTGTGTTTTGTTCCGCAGTCGCATATTAGCATGCTCTGATGCACCCTGAACAGGAACACGAGAGCAAACTCCAACACGTACCGACCAATAGTCACACCGTGCGGTTTCGGATTCTAAAACAAACGGGTTGTCACATTTTGCAAAGTTTCTGAAACAAAGAAAAACATATTATTAATATTGGTGGGGGGGTTAAGTATTTTGGGAAACCAAATAAGGGTGTTCAGAGTTACTTACGGGGACATTACTCTATGGAGGGCTGGGTGAGAGCCTCCAAAACCACTGTTTGACACTTATCGCTTAACTCAGCAGGGCTTTGGGACATCGGTTGCACCCTCCAGTGTCAATGACGTAATTTCCAAGCCTCTGTATAAGAGGATTGGTGGCACCAAGAAGGACTGCGCTAGCTTGCGGAAGTGGTCCTTGATGGTAGGCATATCCAGGTCACGATGCAGAGTCACATTCCGAACGTACCAAGGTGCGTCAATAATGATTCTCACAAACCTGCTCTGAAACGTCTACATCCTCCTCATATATGTGTCCGCCAGGTAGCCCCAAGCAGGACACACATAGTCGAGGATCAGTCTGAGCATCTGCTTGTACAGGGTCAGACCATTATTTGTAGACAGGGCGCTATGCCTGTTAAGCAGTGGGCCTAGTATTCCCAGCCTTTACCTCGCCTTGTTAAATCTCTCAGTACAGTGTAGCCACCAGATCAGTCTGGTGTCTAGCGTGAGTTCCAGGTACTTAGCACTGTTCGACCATCTTATCTGCTCTCCAAACAGCTAAGAACTCCGCTACTAGAGCCGTGTCGTCCCCTTACAGTGTCAACTTAGTGTCTGGGGATTTAGAAATGTCGTTCACATAGAGACTGAAGAGCATTGGGCCCACGAGGGAACCCTGCGGCACTCCAGCCCAAATGCTTCTGACTTGGGAAGTGGAGTTTCCAAAGGTAGTGGAGAAGATGCGGTGGGGTAGGTAAGATTGTACAACCGTAAATAGGTAGAAGGGCAGGTTCAGGGGGAGGAGTTTGAAAATGAGACCTTCGTGCAAATACGATCTAAGTCCTTTGCCAGGTCAAGAAAGACAGCACCAGTCAGCCTGTTGATGTTGAAGTTCTTCTTTACCCGCGCCATGAGCCGGACGAGTTGGTGAGACGTGACATATCGTGCCCGATAGCCGAACTTCTCATCCACCAAGATGCCTGCCTGTCAAACATATCGGGTCAGTCTCGTCTGTAGAAGTCTTTCAAACATCTTGCCCAAACAGTCGAGCAAGCTGATCGGTTGGTAAGACTAAGCTAGGGACGGGTCCTTACCCAGTTTATGAAAGTAATGGACGTTGGCGTGCTTCCAGAGCTCGGGGAAGTGACTCAGGAGCAGGACGGCGTTGAAAATCTCCACGAGGAAGTTAGTCGCCTCTAAGGGCAGCTTTCAGAGGACCACGTTATTTATACCATCACGTCCTGGGGCCTTGTTTAGTCTTAGAGCGGCTAATGCCCACGACATTCCTGTCACCTTTGTGGGTTCAAGTTCATACAAGTGTCTGTATGAGACCACACCGATAACCTGAGCCACAATCGCAATGTGCACTGGGTCTGGCGGGTCATCATTCAGTAGACATTGTGCCTCTAAGTGCTCGCGAGAGCATTGGCTTTTTCCTGGTCAGAGTTAGCCACCCTGTTACGACCTACAATAGGTGGTCTTGGTACGGGGATCCGCATCAAGCTCCTTTACATGTGCAACAGGGACCTGTCCTGCATGCACAGACTCTCAATCTTGTCCTTCCAAACACTGTTCCAGTATTCTTGAACCATCTCGTGAACCGCATGGACTTAGCGGCTCCAGTTGGCCTTGTCTACTGGGTCCCTCGAGATTTGCCAGGACTTCTTCAACCGATTTTTCTTCCGGGCGTGGCTGAGGATAGAATCGGGCAATTAAACCTGTGGCGTCCTCTTAGGATGGTGCTTCGGTGTCAAAGCTTCTAACGACCCTTTGATGGCAGAAGTTATGAACTCCGCAACGCGATCAATCTTTGCTGCTGTTCGAAAGGTAGGTGTGGGTCCCAACCTCTCTCAACACATTCGTGAACCTGTCCCAGTCAGTGCGCTTAAGGTTCGGTTTTTCGGGGGGTCTATGAAAGACACTGCGCGTCCCAGGTTCACAAGAACGGGATAGTGATCCAAATCTATCTCAGTTAAAGACTTCAGCACTAACCACCTTCTGATGCCTCTGGAGACAACGAAGTTGAGGACGTTCGGGAAACCAAGGGGATTGTGAGGGAAATGGGTGGGGTGGGAGGGCCGGAAGCCACCAAGTTGTGTAGATCTATGATGTCACGGAGCAATCCGCCACGAGTGCACACAATCCTAGAGCCCCATGAAGGGTGATTAGCATTGAAGTCACCACCTATTAAAACAGGCGTGGTTCCTCGAAGTAGCTCCTCCATGTCAGCCCTCGTAGCCAATTCGACCCGGTGGAAGGGGGGGAAGTAGATAGAAATTAGACGCACTGGTCAGGTAGAGGTCATCATTTGGATAGCCGTTGCTTCAATGTGTTGGAGGGGAGGAAGCGAGATGATGTGATTGTCAAGGCCCCTTCGGACCAGGGCTGCCGTCTCACCCCTTTCCACATCCCCCGTTCAGTCGCTTCGATGGCAGATGAACTCTGCTAACGAGAACCTCATTGAGGAGCACAAGTGGGTTTCTCCCAACAGCATTACGTCAACACTATGCTTTCCCAGGAAACTTTCAAGCTCAGCTTTCTTCCTCGCGACTCCATTAGTATTCCAGATAGCGGCAATGAGCTCCTTCAGCACTGATGGTCCTCTACTCAGATGTACTGCCATGATAGACCAGGTAGAAGATGATGTTCTTCATGACTAGGTGTTCATGGTTACTCCTCGGAGATTCCTTGTCCTTTATAAAGAGACTCGATGAAAAGTCCCATGGATCCAGTCCCAAAATGCCCTTGAGTATCTCAATGCAATTTTTAAGCTTTGCACTGTCATTCTCTGGGGAATGTGTGGGGAGCAGGTTGGGTGTGGGAGTGGAAGGGGCAAACGGGGTAGGTGTGAGGAGCGGGTTGGGGGTGGCCGGGGGGAAAGGGGTAGGAGTGTAGAGTGGTAGGAAAAGGTTAGAAGGGTGCAAAGGGGTGGGGATAGAGGTGCAAGGTGTGAGTGAATTGGAAATGATGGTTGGAATTGGGAAGGAGCGGTCTTGGACGGGTCCTCGACCGAGAGGGAAGGACCAAATGCCACTGGTTCTGGTGAGGTGGAGGGCTTGGTCTCCCTGACAACACACTGGTGAAAGATTACACCAGTGGCTTTGGTGTTGGAGCTGGAGTCACGGTCGCCCTCCGTACTGCAACGTGCCCCGAGGGTATCTGGCCTTTGCTTAGAGCATCTGTCCTCCCTTCTTGACCCTTGGAGGCCCACACAGTCTCTGCCGCCCTCAAGGACTTGTACGTGGGACAGCCCCGCCATCCTGAGGAGTGGGCTCCTGAGCAGTGCAGTCACTTCGGGGGAAATCGTCTCTCCTCTGGGCGCCAGCCCCTCTCGTGGTCACCACCACAGAACCCACACCTAAGGTTAGCACGGCAATCCCTCTGCACATTCCAAAATCGGAAAAGGTTATCTCACTGGTTTTGTTCCCAGCAGACCGAGGTATTTCATACCAGATGAACAGACCAACCAGTGGTAAGGGGATGGGGGTGTATAGAAGCACCTCTTAACGTTAAGAACAGTACGTAGGCACCTGGCCATGACGTACACACCCTCACGAGTCACGATTAAATCCACCCAGTTCATTTGATGGTTTATTTTAGCAAGTATAGAGTTTAATGGAGCCCCATGTGTGTGTGTGTGTTTGTGTGTGTAAAACTCTTCCGATGGAGCCGTTCTGACCCAGAAATGTTCCCGAGGCGTGGTATGTAACAAATTATGTTATAACATTAATATATATATATACATTTAGACATACATATATATGTAAATTTAGATAGCCATATATATTTTAATACGTGAATTGATTTTCTATAGCTAATTTAGTTCGTACGGGCAAGGACTGGTTATCCCACTTCAAATTAGTGTACTACCTTAATATACCAAATGTGAATTTGAAGGAATTAAAAAGAACATGAACTAACTTCAATCAAAGCCAATGGAAATAGAAGTATCTAGCGATAACGCTAAGTGTAGGAAATATTATGTGATGTACACACATCGAATATCATCTCTAAATCAAAACTATATTTATCAATCTATTTATTTAAAAAAACTAAATTGCACAACAAAGTAAATAGAAACACTGAATATAGGTGAAATGAAGAGACAAAAAAATAACAAGGAGATAGGACCAGACACAAAAATAAATTAAGACGAGCATAACGATGAAGAGAAAAAAAGTGGAAAGGGTGTTAAAGAGCGTAGGGATAGAACACACATAAATTGAATAAAACACCTAGAAATGAACTTAACTGAGAATGAATAACCTACAAATGTAAATACGATTTTATAGGGATATCTTTTAAAGTTTTCTAGTCACTTCTCACTCTTGGATCATTAATCAATGGGACATTCTAATTAAGGAAATGTACTAATTTCACATAACCTCACAATGGCTTGAAGTTACTAACACGTAGGTCAATGATAAATTTTTAACTTTAAAATGAATTAATAGGTTTTTTTATGAATATAAACTCATAGAATTAAGTGTAGATCGTTTTAGATATAGTGCCTCCTATGAAGTTTATGACAATAAATTATTTCTAAATATCATGTGAATATAATGGCATATTTTCGAGTCTTTAAAGGATAGGTTTTTGTTAAAATATAAAAATACTCAAACAGTAGCATATGAAAACCAAAATGTGACAGTTTCTAACACTTGACCCATAAACCGTCATCCGGAATAGTTATAAGTTTTGAAAATGATGTTATTTATATGTGTAACAACTTTAAATATTGCAAGTTTAATAAATATTGACCTATTCAAACACAATAAAACAGGTACAACCAATTAAGGTCGATTAATAATTTATTCGATTCAAAGCTTAAGAAACAGTATAGAAAAAACACACTCTCGGTGAAATAGAATGGGACTGAAAACCCGACCTTCTCTATCTAGAAAACCAGACAAGATAAGCTATAAATTTACTCTGTGTGCTCACGTAAATGGTTTTTACATTTTGTTAATTAATGTTGACCTGGCGGTCTAGGGATAAGGTGTCAGATTTCTGTGCTGGCGGCCGGGGTTCAATCCTCGGTCCTGGCACAGATTTATCTGATTAACAAATCCTTCCTTCACCTCTGACAAGACATCTTGTGAATGTGGGGAATGCCAGGTCTCCACCGTGGTTCGGATTCCTCGTTAAACTGTAGGTCCTCCATTTCATCTCACAATCACCCTACCATTACACATTAGCGTAAGTGCGTATAACCCGAACGGTTAGTAAGACGCGGTGCTAATAATAATAATAATGTTAATTAATAAATATCATTACGTATTTCTAATTTTAAGATTAATTGTTAAGTCTAGGGTAGGTAGGTATAAAAATGTTTAAATTTTTTCATCTTTCCTACTGACATTTTGGGATATAGGTCTTATTTTATATTTTATAACATTTATTTTTAATATAAGCCATTACCCGCGCCAGTGTGAAAATGGTCTTAACGTAAAGATCATTTAATCTGCTTTATTGGTGATGGGTAGGCCAGGTTTGTTAAGGGTATTTTCCTAAAGGGTTTTCTAATCTCTCTACACATGAATACGGGCACATTTTCTCTACATTCTCCATTCATCATCCGTACCATATTATTGTAATTGATATATTTGCGTACAAACCGAACAGGTAGTGAGGCGTGGCAATTTATATATATAAACACATAAATGTATGCATCTCTCTATATATCTATATATATCTATCTATTTATATATCTATATATATCTATCTATATATATACACTTGCATATAATAACACTCCATGGTGTGAGCCCACAAGCGAGCTATACCGATCGAGCAGATGCCACCACTAGCGATGATAGAACCAACATTTGCAGATAAATGGTGTCATGTGGTCAGCACAACGTGCCCTACAACCATTATTCTCAGTTTTCTAAGCCAGGCTGTTACTTCTTTGTTCAAGTAGCTCCTCATTTGTCCTCACGAGGCTGAGTTTGACCCTGAACCAGACCCATTGCTTCACAGATAAATTTTGGGAAAAACTAGGGATCTAACCCGGGACCTCTGGATTTGTAGCCAGGAACTCTGACCACTTTTGATTAGTGATGTGGTATTTAAATAAAAATATCAATACTCTACTCATTAAAATTATTGGAAGAAAATTATCGATGCCGTGCTAGTATCGAAAGAAAAGTATCGATAACAGTAAGTATTGATATCAATTTTGTTTACAAGATGCTTTCTCGCTATTTAACTCTTAAAAAACTTCCATAATTCACTTCTTGGAGGTGCAATTTTTAACTAAATTCGTCGTTTATATACTTTATCAAGATAGGTTAACTATTGACAAACAAAAGAAGAATGGACGCCCTGCCCTGCTTCATCTGCTTAAGCAACGCACATAAACTGTTCTGCTTCATCTTCTCGCTGAACTTTTGAGTTGACTGAGTTCATTGAGCTCTACAAAAGCTTCTTTTGTTTGGTTTGTGATGACCATAAGCGTAATTTATTCTTCCTCCACAGTTCACGCTAGTAAATATTTAATCCCGGTATGATTGAAAATAACAAATATCGTTATTAGTAAAGTATCGATACTTTTTTCACATCCTTACTTTTGATCCCTCATTCCCACGACGACGATGAACTAGAATATCTTGAGTATTTTGAGCGGAAATTTAGGTTCGCTCCAAGTTACCAACTTAATTGAACTAGAAACAGAATTTGTTATATAAAATAGTTTTCTTACACCAAAGAATAGCAGCTTTGAAGAGACAAACGCTCTAGACTTCGTGATCTGCGTTGCAGGTTGGATTTGTTTCAATCCAAAGTCTCTCTGTAGTAGTTGGCCAATCGTTGAACCCCATCGTTTCTGCGCTCTTGACAACTGAAACCAATAATTGTTTAACATTTAAAGCATTCAATAGAACGGGTAGGTAAACCTTTTGCTAGTTTAACCATATCTATACATTTCTTAGATCGAAAATGATTTTAGTGCGCAGTCCATTGATAAATAGTATCCACGCTTAAAGACTTTGGCGAAAAGATATTAAAACCCATCTTCATTTTATTTCTTTAATAAATAAAAACAAAATGAATATTATTGTTTATAACTTCTCAACACTTCCTTCCATATTCTTCGATGGTGAATAAATTCAATTTCAGCAACTTACAATAAATTTTAGTATAGTCAATTACAATTCTAATATTTTGAATCTCTAAACATAAACAAATAAAGTAGTAGAATTCTCCTGGGGATACACTTTTAGAAAACAAAAACATATTTTTCTCGCGAAACATTGATATTTTCTAATATATCACTAATATATATGCTTATCGGCAAAAAGTAAACAAAATTTAATTATTTATGATGCTAATTATCTTTTAAGTACTAGCTTAAAGCAAAATTCCCTCTTTTCGTTCTTTTAATTCACTAAAGGATTTAAAAAAATTCAATCATCCAAAAAGAAAAAATAATTGATAAAATATTTTCTGTCCTGTGGTCTACACTATAAGTGTGAAAAGTTTCACCAATCTAGGTAATTTAGGGTCAGATGAAAGGTGAGGGAAAAAACGCACACACACACACACACACATTAGGAAATTATATATATATATATGTTTTTTCAGTAATACCTGTACTTAATGTTACAAATAAATGTAAACAAACACATGTAACTATTAGATGTAAATAAACAGGACATCAGTAACAGTGTTAGACATGTTTAGGCCCATAACCCACCTAACTGGCTTCACAGAACATACGCTCCTTATCTCAAAATGTTCGGTAGAGCATCCCCTATATTCTGTTTAATTTATTCACGCTTTCACTGAAACATCCTGTATATATTACACATATATATTTGGGTTAGGTGATAAAAGTTTGAAAATTTTAGGTTTCCTAGGTCTTATGGGCTTCAAGATGTTTTCAAATGTGTTTTTAAATAAAACCTCTCCCGCAAACACTAAATAATATTCCTGAACCCTTCTTGGCTTTGGGGCTACCTGCTTGCAGAATGTAAGCTTCCTAGTTCTTCTGAGATTCAAGATATTTCAACTTCAATTTTTTGGAATACCCTATATTCTGGACCCCCAATGGGAATTTTTGGTCACCAAGTATCCTTGCACCCTTTTTAGGTTAGGGGCTACCTGTCTGCAAAATTTCAGTTTCTAAGATATTCTGGGCTTCGAGATATATTGGGATATGTTAATTTATATAGCCCACCATTTTGGGGAGCTACATAATAATTTTTGCTCACTAATTATTCTTACGACCTTTTAAGTTAGGGGCTATATGCGTGTCAAATTTCAGCTTCCTGAGTTTTCTGGTTTTTTAGATTCTAAGGTAGGACAGAGGACCGAGGATATGGTAATTATTAGAGTGGATATTTTTTAAATTTCAATCAGAAAATAAAAACAAAATTCCGGCTTTGTTATTTTCTGTCCTGTGGCTATATTAAAATCCTGCGAAGTTCCAGCTTTCTAGGTCAGCCAGGGACTTTTGGAGGATGTGGAAAGACACATATATGTACACACACACACACACATTCGAAAATTATACAAAGAAATTAATGTTATTTTATATGTGTCTATACTATTCATATAAAGTGACAGATGTATAACAGATGACATATCAATATATGCAAATTGTTTTTGTATAATATTTTAACTGCTCATGAAGTGTATCAATCTATCCCAATCTATGTTAATATTGCTGAATAGTGTTTAGCAAATTTCATCAAACATATTTTTTAAACAGGCCATACTCATTCAGAATTTTTATTTACGTTTTTCTCTAATGTATAAATTTAAACAATAAATCCTTTAATATAATGATAAGCCTATATAAAAATTAACATTGTAAATTACGTTCACTTTATTAAGTTGGTATGTACTCAACTCTAGCCTTAATAGCCTTTAAACTTGTTTTTTTTAACCAGTTTTAAAAAGAAACATAATCGACATCTGAAAGGGTCAGATAAAATTTCCTTGTATCAAGATTGGCTAGTGACCAGTAGCGACCGTTCCCAGGTGCAAGTGACGCGGAAGGAAACTCCCCCGTAATCGGAGCGACCCTTCAAGACGACCAGTGCTCTGTGAGGGAGAGAAACGGGGGGGGGGGGG
>CABFOV010004125.1:21087-56180 GCA_902141375.1 Timema poppense
ACGCGTATGATTGTCAGCATTCACAATAATATTTTCAAGACCAAATGACTCTAATAAACTATAAGAAAACTAGCAATATTTATACAAAAGGGACATCACACACATGTAGAAGGTCAATGACATATTACTGCCTTCAAGTGGCTCACATGCGCCCTACGAACCAAAGAGGGGTCAGCTACTTCTTTTAACATTACAGATACAGGTGTGAGGGGACCTGTCTATTGACCACGGGCCACTCCACTTGTAAGCCAGTTTTGCCAAAGTCCTTTAGGCAGCCGAGCTAAGGGGAAAACTCTTACACACAACCTTGTCTCCAAGCTTAAGCATGACAGGGACACGTCCCCGGTTGTATGTGGACGCTACCTCCTTCTGTGACCTTTGGAGATTCTCAAAGGTGAGCTCACATTTTTTCTCATATGGGCGATCACATCAGCATCGTTTAAGAGGAGGTCAACTCCCAGTTGGCCCACAAGGGGTGGTTAAAATCCCTGTTGAGGAAAATCGAGGAAGGGCTGGCCTTGACTGAGTCGTGAAACGCGGCATTAAATGCAACGTTTAAAAGGTCAATGTGCTGATCCCAGTGGGAGTGATCTTGGTGTTTGGAAGATGGTGAGGGTGATATAAAAGTTACGGTTGAACCATTCTACATGGTTGGGTGACGGATTATAGGGGTTGGTGGTCACATGCCTGATTCCCCAAGAAAAACACATAACACCAAAGGCCTTTAACCTGAAACATGGCCCATTGCCACTAACTACGACCCTTGGGGTCCCTAGAATCGCCCACACACGCCTATACAGGGAATTTTCAGTAGTGGTCGCCTTCATATTCCTAGGTGGGATGAGAATAGCAAATTTGGAAAAGGCGTCCATAGTAACAAGTATAGAAGTGTTACCAAGGGAGGAGCGAGTCAGCGGTCCCACAAAGTCGAGAAAGACCTTTTTCCACGGCTGCCTAACTATATCTGCAAAGTGAAATCCTATTTTAGAGTGGCGATTGGGTTTAGCTAACTGGCAAGTCTCACTCTTACGCACCCAATCCCTAACGTATCTAACCAAGCAAGGCCAAAAAAAACTCTTTTGACATATTTCACTCAGTTTTAAAAATGCCACATTGGCCGCCAAGAAAGTATTTAAGCAACGTCAGCCTAAGTTTCTCAGTGCCAAAATATCTAAGTTTAGCCTTTATTCTAATGACAATGAGGTATTTATGGATGTCGTAACAACCCATTTTCTCTCCATTCTTAATCATATCGACAATCTGCACACAAAATTGGTCCTCTAACTGATGATCCCTGATCAAGATGAACGATTCTGTGATGGTGTGTATGACGCATAGTGAATTCCTCTCCTTAGTGTCACCAACGGGGATGTATCATACATATCATATAATAGTAATAATAATATTTAGCACCACGTCTTACTACCCGTTCGGGTTATACGCTTTAAGTACTAATTACGCTAATGGATTAGGAATTGGGAAGGTTGAATTAGAGGACGTGAACCCGCATTTGCGTGGAGGGAGAGTGGAAAACCATTTAGTAAAAACCACCCCCAGTTCCCCCGATCGAGATTCGTACCTCGATCTCCCTGTCCTCAGCAATCGAGCTCAACATGACAAGCGCGTTAGCCAACTACATATCATATATATATATATATGATACATTTATATTATATATATATATATATATATGTATATATATATATATTTCCCCGTCCCATCTCTCCGTCATAGGCATTCCAGTCCTTTAAGAGAGTGACACCTTATACCACTCAACCATTGAATTGAATTTATAAATATATNTATATATATAAAACCGATTCACTGGTAGAGTGGTATAAGGCGTCACTCTCTCAAAGGACTGGACTGCCTATGACGGGGAGATCGGGTCTCAAATCCTGATCTGGTATATTGAGAAATGTTTTTCATAAATGGTTTTTAGACTCCTCCTCTGCTATAAATTCATTATAATGTTCTTTAAATTCAAATTTCCACGACTCTAACACATTGGAGTAATTATATTTTTAGCATCACACCTTACTACCCATTCGGGTTAGACGAAAGTAATTAAATCATCAGGTGTATTACCCGGAGAGTTTGTAAGACGCAGTGACAAAACAAATAAGATTATTACATTTAAGATATTACCAATTTACCAAAAATAATTGAAATAGCTTTTCTACAGACTTGTATGGTTTTAAAAAGTGTATCTCGCTTAGATAAAACACACACCATGTTTTCAACCCTATTGGCATCAGATCAATGTGTTTTAATGTTATTTAGGTGGGGATGATGGGGAGGCACATTTTTTTTTTAGAAGAAGTATTTTTCTGGTCAAAATAAATCAAACATCGCTTCAATACAAGCATAGAGTTTATTTTTCTACACATGGTAATCTTAGCATTTATTAAATGTCTGTCAAGGGTATCCTGGAATTTAATGATAACTATTTTCTTCAACGTTTATTAGCTAATGCCGCAATGCTCATGACAGATATTAAACAAATATTTATATGACTACGTGAGTTTTAATCCGCCTCGGTGGCGTATTTGGCTAACGTGCTACGTTTGTGTTGAGATAGACTGCAAAGGACGAGCAGATTGAGGTTCGAATCTCTCTCGTGTGGACTGGTGGTGGTTTTCTAAATTGTTTTCCACTCTTCCTCCACAAAAATTAGTGTTAACTTCCTCCATATTCAACCTCCTCAATTTTTAACACATTAATTCAATTAATATTTAAGAGTATACCTAAACCGGTAGTATGACGTGGTGCTAAGTATTGTTTTATTTATATCACAATGTGAATAAAATTTGACTATATATTTGTACTGAAGCAATATTTATCTTATACAAAAAAGGTTTTATATAGAACAAACTGCAAATATTTTGGGATTTTATCACGTTCCCTACATTCCAACCTTAATAGCTCATATAATCATGTCCTGGATCAATTTATTATTATATTATATGTAAGACCACATTAGATTTAAAAACTTACATTTTGTGATTATACATGCTCTCTGGTTAGTATATACAGTTTCCTGATGTGTGTGTGTTTTTTTCCTCATACTTAGAAAGCTGAAACCATGCGCACTTATACGGTGTTGTACATAATATTTGATATATTTAATAACCCTATTTTTTTTACTAATTTAACTACTTGGTTACTCTCCACTGTGGTTAGTTTTATATTCTGAAAATAACAAAGCTACGCTATATATTCTATATGCAAAGAACGGTTATACCATCTAGTATATAATATATTATATATGAATAGGCTGTATATATACAATAAAAATATAGGGCTATATACATATATAAGTCTACTGTCACGTGTACATTTTTAAAGTTGGAATTTAATAAAACTAAAACTGAATTCTAATAACATTCATGTTAATTAAATATTATCTCCCTGTCTGTCTGTCTCTCTCTCTTTCTTTATATATAAGAATGAAAGTAAACCTTTCAAAACCAGAAAACTCATGTCCAGATGAGTTGAAAACTGAAATTTGGCAGAAAGGTAGAGGAATTGCCCCATATAATAAAAAAATCTTAGAACGGAAAATTTCGAAATGATAATCTGTGAATAAGGGTGTTCTATTATTAAAACTTTTTTTAGATGAAATAGAAAATTAGAGAATGGTAGGAAGGTAAAGGGGCCACAAAATCATGAAAAGAACTGAAAACCATACATTTTTAGATAGTACTCCAGGAAACACGGTCGTGAGGGGAGGGTGGGTATGGATATAAAAATAACGACCAAGTGTGAGAGAAAATTTAAATTTGACAGACAGGTAGAAGGACAACTCCAGAGAAGCAATTAAATTTTAAATTTCTAAGTGGTAGTTGGACATACGATGAAAAGGTATAACATATCTAAAATTAATAAAAACAACCTCTTCTCAGTGTTGTAGAAAACTCAAATTTGTATGGAATGTAAAGAATCCACTTAAAATAACTATAAAATTCTCAAAATTGTAAATGGGACACCGGAAATTAAGGTAAAATTGGGAAATATAAAAAATTCTGGTAGGTGGGATAGAAAATTTAAATTTGTAAGTAAGATTGAAGGACGCCTCCAGAAAACTAAATAGGAATATAATTTTTTGAGAGAGAATTGCTAAATGCCCCGGGAGCGGGGGAGAGGGGTCAACATTTCTAAAACTAATAGAAACAACCTTTCTCTGTGTGGGAGAAAGCTGAATTTGGGAAAGTAGGCTTATTAACTATTACAAATATACATTAAAGACTGAACCTTTTTAATTTCAAAATTGAGCTTTGAAAGATAGAGAAGTGAGGGTGTGGGGTGGTATACAGATGGAAAAGATTTTAAGCATGGTTAGAAAATTAAATTTGCCAGGAATGCAGAGGGAAAACTCAAAATATCCAAATTAGAGATACGTAATCTCTATGTACAGGTGTGGGGGATGGTGAAATGGCGAGAATTCAAAATTTCCTAATGTGAATTAATAAACCACTTATAATTTTTATAGAAGATTAAAATTTACCAGGCATTTGTAAAAACCAAACCAAACTGCAATGGAGATTTTAACATTCCTAAAATTTAAAACTAATGTCTAAAAATATTAAACACTATACGGTATAATAGATAACTAAATGTTACTAAATGTAAAGGGAAAACCCCAAATATCAAGTATAGTTTGAACATTTAAAATTTAAAATGTGGTTACGGGAAATGAACAGATTGGGAATTACTAAAAAACTAGATTATAAACCTTTATCGGTATGATACAAATTTTAAATAGGCCAAGATGTATACGAGAACACACTTTAAAAGTAAAACGTATTTAAAATTCAATATCCATAATGGAAAGATTGGTAGTGAAAGAGGAATGAAAACAAATTTCAAAACATATAGAAAACAGTACCTTCCGATATGGTAAAAAATAAAAATTTTTGCTTACAATTAGAAAAAATTAAACTTTTTTAAATATTAAAATTAATATCTGTGTTGAAGTTGAGCTAATAATTTAAAAACAACTAATGGAATAAAACTCTCTAAGTGTGTTAGAAAATTTAAACACTTTCAAGCAGTTAAGGCAATCACCCCAAATGATCGAAAATAAAAAAAAATATTAATGTGTAATTTAAAAATAGGTTCTAAGAAACAGGGAGCTCACTTTTTGCTAAGCTAATAGGGGAAAAAATATTCTCGGTTCGGAATAAAATGGAAAATTGGCATGTGAGTAAATATATTATCCTGTATAGTCGAATTTTGTCTGAATAAATAGTATTTTAAAATTTTAAACTAAGAAATGTCAGAGCTAGAAATGGATACAGCTACTTTCGGTGTGGTTGAAAATTGAAATCATGCACGCTTATAAAAGAACCATATGATAATACCAAATAAGTTGTAATATTTCAAAATTGTAATGTTGGAAACAAAAAGGGTGAGAGAGGAGGGCAATGAGGTGGAGAGTAGCTTAGAATCTTTCCAAAGATGTTAGAAAATCAACCTTTCAATATGAAAGAGAAGGTAAATTTTACAAATCGGTATAAAGATCACCCAAGATAACATAAAAGTGGGAAAGTTTGGAATTTAACAAAAGGGGTCTGACAAATGTATGAAAGGGTTTTGGGGGTGGATTTTAAATTGCTACATTTATTGAAAAAATAAACTTTTTCTGTATGGCAGATTATTTTAATTTTACATAAGCAAATGAAAAAAACCTAAAAATAAAGAAAACAAAATTATATAATATCGTTAAGTATTGGACTATCTGTAGACAAAATTTGGTGGCTGCATGGTATAAGGCGTCACTCTCGTGATAGACTAGACTTCCGATGACAGGGAGTTTCCAAGTCTGGTGTACTGTTTGTGGATTTCCCTACATGGTTTTCCACTCTACCTCCACGCAAATGCTGGTACTCTTCCTCTTAATTCAAAGAATGTGGGCTGGAAACCAGGAATGACAGATCCATGAATTTCTAGTTTAGAGTTTTAGCTAGGATCTTACTAAGTTTCAAAATGTTGAGGCAGAAGTTCAAATCCCATTAGCTTCGAACCTCTAAATCCACATTAACCTTCGAATATTGAAATATATAGAAGGAAGAAGAAAACTTGGATATGTTATGTTTAATTCTGAAAAATCACTAAATATTATACATTTAAATATAAATAATCATTTTTATATAATTTACCAAATAGATTTTTAACATCATTCATTGCTTAGACAACATTCATATAGTAACAAAAGATTAAATCAAATATGCGAACATTTAAGAATATAGATTTTTTTTTCATTCTTTTCTTGAAGGCTCTTTCTTTTCCTTAATGTACTTAATGGCTACTTCAAAATTTAAAAGTTGTATAAAGAGACAACCACAATTATCTGATATTGGACTTTTTTCAAATGCTTTGATTCTCGTTTCGACTTATATTCGCATTTAAAGTGTTACCTCCTTCTCACGCCCCTGGTTATATCTTGAGACAGTAATAGTAACTATATTGTGAATTACTGCTTAAAATATAGAATATGATAAGTTCAAGGTATATTATTATTAAAAATATTAACAGTACATTTGAAGATTAAACATAATAAAGTTAAATAAAATGAAGTATCTAACAGTTGTGCGTAATCCTGGGGTCCCAAGTTTATAAGGGGTCACTTAATTTTTGTATAGGTGACATAGAAGATACTAAAAAAGTTAGGTAAGATGCAGATTTTGTTACCCTTCATGAAAATGAAATGTGAAATCAAATTAATATGGCTATATACATTTTACAGCCTTATAAACATTTATAGAACGCCAAAAATTCATCGTAAACGAAGAACGTAAAAGGAAAAGGCCTCAAGAAAGCTGAAGTGAAATGTTAATTTTATTTACATGGTAGCATGGGGGTCTTCTAGATCAAATAATACCTCAGTGTGGTTGAACCCACAAAAAGTTGCGCATCACTGCATTAAGAAACCATCTCACCCCATGGATAGCATCTAATTTAGGTAAGTTATACATCTCGAAACAGACGTCACGTCGTTTTGTAGTTTACCATATTTTAAAATAATCTAATAAAATGTAAATTGATAATAATGTTTTAAAGGGAAATGCCTATTAAACTGATTCCAATTTTTCTGTTGTCAGATAAAAAATTGAGATTACTATGCGGAACGTTTTCTGCTTCGAGCGTAATCATGTATCCAATATGCTGTATAATCAGCCATGTGATTGGCTCTTAGTTAAAAAGTGAATTTAATAGTTTCCCAATAGTCATTTCCCAATATAAGCGTTTATGTTACATACTAGCTGCGAGTTCCTGACGTTGCTCAGGTGGAAAACGAATCAAAATTAAGTTAAACTGAAAATATATAAATAGTAAAATGTATTGAATATCTTTCTAACATCATAAACAGGTATTAACACGCCGGAAGTCTTCAGGCTCCTATGATAGGTAAAAATTTAATAAATGTACCCCACTTCTCCTTTAGTGCAGTGTTTATCAAGCTTTACTCAGTGAGGACCACTCAATAAGCATTTATCAACCTCGGTATCTTGGGGTAAAGTCCTCGCATCAATACTCAATATTTGTGTGTTAAAACCCATTCGGGTTCTACGGATTTATCTTGACGGATAAAAATCCGTAATATAACTTCCTTCAGAAGGGAAGTAAAACCGTCGGTCCCATATCGATTATGTCATTTAAAACGATCCTGGAAAGTAGGTTCTTTTTCTCGCTCATAGAAATTTTCGTGTGTTGATTTAATCCATCCGTTTAGAAAGTGCACGATAAATGCTTCAAATAAATAGATAAGTATCCGATGCACACGCGGACCATCCACCTTAAAATACTACTTAACGTCACTCGTCAAAAAAGGATGATGTCTAATGAAAGTGTTAAATCAATCATTAAAAACCCGTACATTTATGTAGTTTTGTTTCACATACATCTAAAAGTAAATATAATTCGGGAAAGTTTCGAAACCTGAGTTTACCCTAAGTATGTAGACCTAAGCCAAATTTCATATTTCTAGGCTATTTGGTTTTAGAATTTTACAATTAATATTTAGTCACGCAGATTAAATCATAATACACTAAAATCGGTATGAAAGTAAACATAAATTAGCTTAGTAGGTTTATTTTAAAACATAGACCTGAGATACACGTTGTGAGATTTCCCTTTCTACACATGCAAATTTTTTTATTCTAAGTTAAATGGCTTATGAGTAACCCAAACCAACGTTTGGTAAGTCTAAGGTGTAAATCTTTGAATATATGTAAAAGTAAATAAAATATGATTGAATCCACTCTAGGTATCTAAGCCTTGTCGATAGTTAGTAATTTTTTTTAGGTTTTCTAGTTTTGAAGTTTCCCGAATATGTGGTCACGTGGTCTTAGGCATCTTACAATGTATGTAAACGTTTAAAAAAAATACGTTTGAGATACACTTCCTCAGAGTTATCTAAAAATATATGCCAAGTTGTTGGTTTCTAGGTTTCTTGGTTTAAAGGTTCTTACACCTATATACACACAAATGAACCTATAAACGTACAAAAAACACAAACACACATCAAATTATATTTATATAATAGTCATATCTTGAGATATTGTGATTACGAAAGCCCATCAGTACTTACAATACAATATAAAAACATACTTAAATATTTTAAGTCTTTCACGAGATAAGCAATAATTACCCATGGCAGTGAGCAAGTGATCTGAATGTCAAGTTTATTTAGACTAATTGGCTGTTTATGGAGGTGGGTGGGGGTGTACGTGCTCGAGTCCCAGATAGGTGTTTAAATTTGTTTATTTTCCTAAAAGGTATACCACACTTCTTCCACACACATGAGGGTAAAGCTTCTCTAAAATTTTACCTTCTTCATCCCAAACAAATTAGTTTAATTTAACGAGTAGTGAGGCGTGATGAACTAAAAAATACTCACATCCTAATATGATTCCATAACCTGATGTTAACTTTGAGCTATGCACTTGAATAAACTACATAGATTCACCATTTACTGAAGTTTACTAGAACATTATCAACATTATCAACTAATGAAATATGCCATGAGTTATAAAAATAATGAATTTAAAAATAATAGGAATAATAATTAATTTACGAAATTGTTCATGACAAATTTGTAATAATATACCGACACTAACGAGAACTTCTATTCAAAATATAACTTATATGAAATACACGTATTTGTCCAACCAGTGGAGCATTGAAATGACACTATAATATAAAATATTATTAGAAAGTTATTTTTCCAGTACTTTCTTACAGAAAATCTAATATCCAGAATACCCCCTCAGGAGCGTAGTTAGCTAATGCGCTAGTTTCGTGTTGAGCTAGACTGCCGAGGATGGGGAGATTGAGGTTCGAATCTCGCCTCGGGTGAACTGGAGATGGTTTTTCCTAAATAATTGTCCACTTTCCCTCCACGCAAATGCGTGCAGAAGTTTGACACCTTACCCCTTGATCACTAGGTCCCCTCTTTCACTATATAATCACAAATATTCACTTCCTCTATATTCAACCTTTTCAATTTCTAACACATTAGTGTGATTAGTCCTAAGTTCTAGGAAAACGTAACAACCTTGGGCCTGAAGTGAGGAATTTTTTTTCCACCACGTCTTACTACAATTCGCTATTGGTGCTGAGAGGATATTAAATCACAATTTGGGAAGTTGTTTTTTAGCTCCACGTCCTATTACCCATCCAGGATATCAAAATTGAACCATACCAATTGAGTAAGGGCGAGGAAGGTAGAATTTAGAGAACATTTACTTGAATTTGCGTGGGGGCAGAAGGAGAAGCCAATAAATAAAAATCACCCTCAGTACACCCAGCTAGAATTTGAAAGCCAATCTTCCTGTAAACAGTAAGGCATACTAGATGTAGCTGACGTTTAGTCGGCGTACCCACCGTTGTGGGCTACTCCCATTTATTTTAATTAGAGATTAAGTGCCAAGCACTCGTCCTAAGACCATCTAAGTAATTAGATATGTTTTTTACTTAAATATTTTGTAAAGAAATTGCATAATTACTTTGAATAGATTTTCATTCGAAAAAAAGTTACCTGTTGCCTAAATATATTTTTTAAATTATCTCAAGTAAATGTTGTTAATACTTATTAAGTTAAAGTAATATTATATTAAAATGCGATATATGCTTCACATTGTGAAAATTATCACTATTTTACTACTTTACCACCAGAAATCTACAAGTTATAATAGTGAAGAGCTTTATAGTAGTATAAACAATTACACGTCAGTTGATTTAAATATTAAGAACACGACTTAAATATCTGTCCAACAGTTTTTTTTTACAACGGAAATAGGAAGTTGTTCCTCCAAACGTGTGTTTGTCCAGAGGGTGTAGTCGAGTGAGCAGGGGTTGGTATGTTCTAGGGGTATGAGTGGGTAGTTTGGCTGAGGGGGTGAGGAGTGAGTTGTACTAACTGCATGTTTTTCCCCCCTTCAATGAAATAGGAAGGGACTGGGAGATACAGAGGAGGTTTGTCACCCTCTTGAAGAGCTCTTGATCAGCGATCAACCAACCAGCCAGACTTGCTGAGAGCAAACACGAGCAACATGATATGGAAAACACAGGGATGTCCTTCAGCAAACATTGAACCACGGGGGGATACTATATCCTCGTGTGCACTGCTTCAGTTTTCATGGCTAATCTTACCACCACTTCATTACCGGCTGAAACGAGAGGGGAGTTTAGCTGCTGGTGGGGATGCATCCGACACGTCTCTCAGAGGTAAAGGATGACCTCATTTAATACATGTGCCTGTCTTTTGAAGACTGTCATAAGGCAAGTTTTATCGATTGTATTAGTTCTGTGTCGGTATCGAGTGCTATAGAACAAGCATCTATTACCAAATATTAAAGGTTCAAAACTACTTTTAAGTGGTTTTTATTTAACATGTCTTGGAGATTTAGGAGAGTGTTTTAATTGTAAGTTTTCAACCATGTCGATGACCTGGTGGTCTTGGGGTAAGGTGTCAGACTTATATACTTGCGGCCGGGGTTCAATCCTCGGTCCCGGCAAATATTAATCTGATTACCAAACCCTTCCTTCATCTCTGATAAGATATCTTGTGAATGTGAGGAATGCCAGGCCTCCACCGTGGTTCGGATTCCACGTTAAACTGTAGGTCCTCCAAACATTAGCGTAAGTGCGTATATCCCGAACGGGTAGTAAGACGCGGTGCTAATAATAATAATAATAATAATAATAATAATAATTCAACCATGTCATTAATTAAAAATTGATTTAAACAAACAGCTTTTGTTAAGTTCATATTTATTACAAGAACCCTATGCGGCCCTTAATCCCAGAATAAATATTTATCCATTAAATTTTATTCATAACTCACGATTATTAAGTAACTATAGCAAATTAAATGTTAGCACAAATACACTATAAATTACCATTGTAAATTTAAAACCCCTCAATATAATCGTTTAATAGAGAATGATACTAACAGTTCCAATTGCTTCGGTTTGATGAGACTTTTTTACAAGAGCAGGATAAAGCCGATTAAAGTATCATGAAAAGTAATTATACTTATTTGTAAATTTATCCATTTATTCAAAGAATGTGTTACATCAAACAATAATTGTCTAATGTAATGAGTGCTTGGTGTTTTCTAAATGTTTCATCTTTGTACTAAACCAGTCTTAAATTTGTCGTATTTTATTTAAATTTATTAATTTTGTTAAAAAAATGATTGAAATTACATATTTAATCTTTTCTTTAAACTGAAACAAGGTGAAATAAAAATTAATTTTGGTAAGTATTTTATTTGATCAATATTCAAGAAAAATTTAAAGGTTAACTAGTTATAGAATGTTTGCTATCTGCGCATAATTGATGCTTTTGGAAATGGTTTGTTTATAGAAATTCCGCAACAGCAGTCTGATTGAAAGACATGTGATATCGCGCCATTATACTGGAACCATTTTTGAGATGAACACAACTTTCTTTCACTATATTGGGGGTTGGGCTAATTCTCTATCTGGCAATCCGACCTTATCCTCCCTCTGCTCTCCTGGCGTATTAAGTAATTCATTTCTGAGATGGTGACGCCATTAAGGCAAATGTCATTATCCCCAGATTATATATAGTATGATACGTGAGAATGATGATGATGGAGATCAGAGGAGACCTACAGTTAACGTGGGTTCCGAACCACGTTTGGAAGCCTAGAATTCCACACATTCACATATCATGCAAACACACACTTTACCAGAGTTGAAGGAAGGGTTTGGTAATCAGATAAATCTGTTCCGGGACAGGGATTTGAGCACCGGACCACTAACACAGAAGTTTGAACCTCGCCCCTTGACCACTAGGTCCCCTCTTTCACTATATAATCACAAATATTGTATAGTCTTCCCGATTATTTCTAAATTTTGATCTTTATTGCTGGTTGTCAAGTCTAGTTCTGAAAAAAACAAAACATTAATGATATGGCTCTAAGCAACCTAGAACAAACGATATTCACTGTCAAGTTAATCTAACTGATAAATGTTGTCCATTATACTATATAATTAGTTTTCCATTTTAAATCATGAGAGGGATGGGACTTTATTCGTTTATATATTAAATACATACATAAAGACCAAACCCCTGAACCTAGAATCTTGAAATTTTGCTGGGAGGTTTCTTTCAGGTCATTGAAATATGATAAGAAGGGAGTTTTTGTGAAATTAAACCCCTAAAAGGGTCAAACAAACTGTGGTTGTAACATTGCGTTTGCAAAAAAAACAATCTGTTAAGCTGAAATTTGGCAGGAAGGTAGAGATATTTCCCCATACAATGAAAAATATCTAAATAGGTGATGTTTCAAAATGGTGATCCAAGAAATGGGAGGTTGGTGTTACAACTACAAAAAAAAAAACGGTTTCAAATGAGGTAAAAAAATTAAATTTGGCAAACAAGTGGAAGGAAAGCTCCAAATAACCTAATTAATCTAAAAATATGATATTTCTAACTTTAATTTGGAGAGATTAGGTTCGGGTTAAAACATTAAAAAACTAACAGAAATGAAGAATAAAATAAAAATTTGGCAGACAGGTAGATAGACCGCTCTAAATAACTCAATAAATTTGAAATTTCTAAGGGTGGTGAAAAGGAGTTGGGAGAGAGGTATAAAAATTTCACAAACTAACAGAAGTGAGATAGAAAACTAAAATTTGGAATACAGGTAGAAACAAGGTCGTATAAAAGATGCGAGTCGGGGAGTCCAGACCCTCAATGATTAACTGAGCCCCCTTATAATTTGTTGGACACTCCCTTAAGGGGGATCTATAAATACATATACAAACCTAATGTTTCATTTTTTTTTACTATTTCTAGAGTTTTAAATGTACATGTCATCAACCAAACATTAATTAATAAATATTTTAATATTCACCTTCAAGATAAAACGTGTAAAATGTCCTATTGTAAAATTATCTCTGTCAACATTACAAATACTGTTCCTTTTATCTCATACATTTATATAGTATTGAAAAACAAAGGCCCTTTCTTGACCGAGTAAGTGAGGAATGAGGAAATAAGACAAATATTTTTGCTATCACTTGTAAAATCCTACTTGAGGAATCACCCTAAGAAAAAATCAGATTAAATAACAAAACCTGTCAGAAGTGGAGTTTTTAGCTCGTAGGTAGGCTTACTATCCTTCCGCCACCTATTATCTCAACATACTTACCTACTCAAAGCATTATTTGCTAGCTATGAAATGTTTGAAAGAAAGGGCAGGATCAGGGGGGTCTGGATGCCCCTAAGAAAATGAGATTTCTACGCCCTTGAGTAAAAAGAAAGATCCAAATAACTCAATACATTTGAAATTTCTAAGAGTGAAAACAGGTTGGTGGGGGAAAACTGTTGAAAATTTCAAAAACTAGTAACAAACAACTACTTCCCGGTGAGGTATAAAAATGAAATTTAATAGGTAAAGCGACTACTCCAAATAAATATTAGAAGCTGAAACATTAAAATTTTAATTGGTTCTTTGGGAAACAGGGTAAGGGGAGGTGGTGCTTAACAATAAAATACACTTTTTGGTTGGGTATACAATTTAAATTCCTCAAGCTGGTAGTAGGGCAACTCCAGATAACCTAGTTTGTCTTAAAATTTGAAATTTCTAAGTAAGAGTTGTGTCAATGAAAAGGGGAAGTTTACAATTTCAAAGATAATAAAAACAAGCAACTTTCTGTGAGATATAAAACGTAACTCGGGAAGGAATAAAGAACACTCCAAATATTTCTTAAAACTTAAGTTTTAGGAGGGTGAGAATAGGAAATTGGGATAGGAGCGTTAGGTAAAAAAAAAAAAAAATTGTTAAGACACATCATTTAATTTGCCAGGAACGTAGAGGAATTATTCCAGTAATAAGATTTATTTTAAATATTTACTAATTAGAAAGGGATCTGGTGAAATAAGACTATGCAAAATTCCCAAAACTAAATTAGTGACTTACTTTTCAGTGTGATAGACGATTGAAGTTTGTCAGGCGGGAGTGGGAACCACTCCAAACAACATTTAAAATTTGATCCTTAAATTTCAAAATGAAGACGCACTAAATGGAGAGGGGGTTCCCTAAAGATTTCTATAACTAGTATAAAAATATTTTTGTCGTGACATAAAATATTAATTCGTCATGCAAGTAAATAGACACTCTCGGAGAGGGGAATGACGCCTGACATTTAATTTCAAAATATAAACTCGGGAAAGTCGAAATCGATACAACTATAATAAAACACTACTTTTATATATGGTTTTTACTACTTTTAAACTTTATAGCCTTTTTATTCTTATTAGATTTATTAATTGACCTTTTTTACTATTTATTACCTTTTCTTTTATAAGCCTTTATTTCATTTGAATACTTTTTGCCCTTATAGCTTACTAGTTTTTTAAAACTTGATTGGATTTAATTTCTACTCTTTTTTGGCCTTTCTTAATCTTTATTTTAACTTTTAAATATTTCTCTCGGGCAAAGCTGAGTACTTTATGTAAAAAGTGCAAAAAAGTTAAAATGGGTAAAAAGTAAATATCATTACAAAAATTAAATAAATAAAAAGGATAAAGTAAACAGGGTCAAAACCGTCAAGCGGACTAAAAGGTGAAGTCAAAAAGATAAAAAAGGGTAAAAAGGATGAAAATGGTTAAAAGGAAAAAATATCAAAAAGGGTGAAATAAGGAAAAAAGTTTTAAAAAATAAATAAGGGTAAATGGGGTGAAAAAGGGTATAATATGCAAAAAGGGCAAAACCAGACTCAAAGGACAAAACTAGTCATTAGTTCAAAAAGGGTAAAAAGGGTAAATGGGGTAAAAGGAGTAATATAAATGTGGTAAAATATGGTAGAAATAATTGATAATATCTACGTTTCACACTTTTTTTTTCTTCTTTGTAGCCCATACCCCTTTTTTACACATTTTCCTCTTATAGCTCTCTATACCCTTTTTAACCTTTTTACTTAGATTTTTTTAATTAGTTTTACTTTTTATTCTTTTTGGTCTTTCTACTATTCTTACCTTAAATTATTTATCCCGGATAAAGCAGGGTACTTCATGCTAGTATATAATAATGTGACATACTATTTTAAAATTTTCCCTCAACTCTTAGCTCATTGGTTTAAACTGGGCGATTTATTTAGTTCAATAAGGTGTTACCAAACAATAGTTTGGTATCGTCTTAGTCACAAATACTCACAGCCAACCACGATACAAGTTCCAATAAACTTCTGTTTTAAACACCGATACCAATTTAATCATGAAGACTCAATTTTGGGGTATTTACCGATTTAGTTGCAGGCCTATGCTAGGGTGCTTGACTCTAACCTGTAAGGTGGTTTTTATTGGTATCTAACTGCATCCTCTATAAGTATTTTGTAACACATTATGGTTTTTGCTCATCTATCCAGGAAAATTATGTTGAAAAATATAAATAATGTACGATCTTTTTCATATGCTTTAAGTCACATGAATCCAGAAAATTGGCACTAAAATAAGCTAGTAAAATCATTCTTAGAATAATGATTAAATATTACATCCACATCACTAAATTTGCATTATATTTTAATAACGGTGATTTCTCCAGTGATCTCACAAATTATTGGGAGTCAATTTTTTGGAATATACTCTATTCATATTTTGGATTAAATCATTAAGCTATTTATTTTAAGCATACATATTAAAAATATATATATGGAATAACATGAATGTTTAGTATTATAATTTTGGAAGCTGAAACAATATATATGTATATATATTTTTTAACCATCCTAGACGCAATAATCAACGCTAGATCTTCAGCTTACCACGCAATTTTTATACATTCTAATCCACCCTAAAATAATTTGTAACATTCGTAATCTCTGTACTGAAATATCACGCAATGAACGCAGAAGGGAATATAGTTAATTGGTGCCAAAACCAAATAAGGTTTCAGCCATTCATATCCTTTTCTTTAATAATACTTGAACGGATTGAAAAACCATAATGATTTATTCCATACGGAATAACCACCCCGATGTACTTGGCAAAAACTAGAGCCTCAATCTCCCGTCACCAACAATTAATAATATCGTAGGTCATAGACCTTTAACTATGTGATCACTAGTGCAGGTGAATGAAGCTATTAGCCGTGTACACAGACAAACATACTCCGGCCCCAAAACCTTCCAGTTTAAATGCATGCTCTCATTGAATCCTTCAACACGGGGACCACTACGGCCAGTCCCCAGTAACAGCCTCACTATCAATCAGGCATTTTTAAAAACAATTCACAGAAAAAATGGCCTTTTAGTGTCAATAAACCAGCTTTGACAAAGCAAAGTTCAGGTAGAGGCCACACTTACCTTCCTGCAAACCAATCCCCAAATGAGCCTACTCGGACTGCAAATTACAGGGAGAGTTTAGAATACAGTGGAACTTTTTTCTTCTTCAAGTGAGTGTTTGCAAATTGTATAATCAATTAGAAGCGATCTTCAACTACCGTGAATATTTGCTTGTCTGAAAAGGTTTGTTCAGTGAAGGGGGTAAGGAGGTAGTTAGTAAGGGGGTAGTGGGATTTATGGTACTTGAATTATTGTGTTTGGACCACCACCCCTCTACAACAAACAATATGAAAGTTGTTTGTTACACTTGTAAGTGTTATCACTTAGCGATATCCAGTGCCCAAGGACCAAACTGGCTCAAGGAGTGAAATCGTGTTTCCCGTAAAGCTGAGTGTCTGATCTATGCCTTGTCTTGGGCCGTGTGGAAAATACTTTACCTTAAACATCGTCATTTATTGTGGTTTTTAGGTATGCCAGCTTTTTTTTTAACCATGCATGCTAAGAGAATATAATTTTGAGAAATCCACAATTTTATTGTAGGAATAAAGAGGGTAAAATTGGGTTAAATGTATCCATCATTTGCATGCAGTAGGGAGAAGGCAAAAAAATAAAGGAAAAAATCTTTGGCCAGTATTTGAACCCTGACCTATCCGTTACATATAGCATTTGATTACGAGACTGATGCCTCTACTTGTGTGCCTACCAGTGAGAATAATTAATACTTCTAGTTGGAAATATCTGCAGAACAGTGTCAGAGGTGTCCAGCTTGTCTTTACTCAGAAGCCTCTTGATAACACAACCAGCCATCCAGTGAGCGATATTGCACCCTGAGCTTACCACTACCCCTCTTCTGACACCCAACTCTCTGTACACACACATTTGCATACAATACAGGAGCAGCACACTCCTAGGGAGATAAGTCCTATCTCTACGCACACAATGGCAAGAGTTGGGGAGAAATGATGTGGTCCATGAATCACAGCCATTGCTTCACAATACAAGTCCCACGGGGGAGAAAAAGAGATTTAAAAAATATCTCAAAATACTTTTGTTCTTGTACATTCACATAAGACACGAGCATAAAGAAAGCCGGGGAGAAGATGGAGGCAGGAGGGAAAGAGGATTGAAGGAGTTTCAAAGAAAATAGAGTAGATAGTATAATTTTGACATCTTAAAGTGGATCAAATATAAAAAATGCAGTAATTTACTAAAACGGAACTCTACTTCCAGACTGGATAAATAAGGTTTATAAATTCAGATAGATTCAAATATTCAAATCTCTCTGGTCAAAGTAAGGAATTCTGAATGCCTAAGACGAACTCGCAAGACAGAGCTCAAACTATTATCACCTCAGATAACCCTCCCTAACGGATCAAAGTCCAGAATGTTATCACCTCATATTACCGTGCTTACCAATTTAAAAATCAAATCGTTAACGGATAATAAATCCTTATTCCTTGGCTCAGACTTCAAATTGCCAACAGTTTAAATAATGCTGCCATTATGGTCATAAATAAGATTTCTAAGAGATCAGCTAGATCTTCCTTTGGAGCACAAGTTCGGAGTGCTACATTAGCCCCATGGCTTCTTTGGTGCTGACTGACAGCCCACAGCTGACAGCTTTGAAAAGTTATCAGACCAAATTATGTATCTCTACGCTGAACCATATGATCTGCGAAAACATGTGTTTAGCAGCTGTCACTTCTGACAGTCAAAATGTAGGTATATACCTAAATGTTGCCTGTCAGAAGTCAGCTGTGAGCTGTCAGTCAGCACCAAAGAAGCCATGGGGCTACTGTACTAACTTAAATGTCTACATCCTTATTGAGACCGAAATCTTTGTCCACTTTCTCATCATTCAAGTAAATATTTATTAAAATTGTGATCTGAGTGAATACCAAGTTTTGGTGAGTTTAGTTTAAAATAATTAATTCAACATTATGTAGTATATCATAATTGCAACAAAAATGTTAAAAAAAATTATACGGAACTCCGCATGAACTTTCTCGCTCTATTGATTAGGAATGGAGTTATTTACTCAAAATTAGTAATATAATATACACCATCAAACCCGAAAACAAATTGCGTTGACATACGTGCAACATTCTTTATTCATGGTTTTAAATTTCATAATTTTATTTTTAAAGAAATAATGTCTTCATTTTTATATTTGGACCAATAAAAAATATAGATATCGGGTCCCCGAGGGCCAACATTTCGTATAAAAATTTGGACTTCCCATTAAAATTTTCGTCATTTTACTAGGGGATGCACATCTTACGGTTATCGCATTGTTATTAATTTTCTATTTTATAATTTTAACCTATCAAATTGGTGATTATTGACTAATGTCTAAAACGAGAGAGAAATAATCGTTATAGCCAATTTTGAGAAAGTGGATTTTTTCTCTTTTCACCCTTTAGTAAACTGCTATTAATTTTAGGGTTGGACAGACGACTTTTCAAAAAAACACTTTTTATGTTTCGGGGGGTTCGGGGGTTCATGAGACGTCGACATCCATCAACAGTTTAGGTTAGATTTTTTTTTACGGTCGAAATACTTAACCTTTAGTGTTCGAAAAGTAAAAAAACATATATTTTTGAGTCTAGCTTGAAAGTTATTGGTTTTATAAAAATTTGTTATGAATAAAATATTTGTATTATAAATAGATCTACATACTTACAATAATAAGTAATTTCATATCTCAAATAGTTTCGGAGATCTGATAAAAAGTTAGAATTTACTCATCATACCGGCGCCCTTAAAGTAATTTTTGCTGAAATATTGAGAGCATCCATTGTGTTTAGACTATTTATAAATGTTTTGAAATGAAATTTAATCAAAATCGTTGGAGATGATTTTGAGAGAATCGACTTTTTCTCATTTTGCCCATCAGTAAACTACCCTTAATTTTAGGGTTAGATATCCAATTCCAAAAACACCTCGGGGTAACCCTATGAATACCCTAGTTACCAAGTTTTAGCCTGATCGGTAGAATAGTTTAGGCTATAGTCGGAAGTACAGACAGACAAACGGAAATTAAAAAAACACTTTTTCGGATTCGGGGGGTCATGAAACGTTTAGATTAATCAAAATCTTAAGTTCGATTTTTTTGACTATCCTTAAGCAAGATTTCTCAGAAATAACCGAATATTGCTTGTATGAAACATACTTTTGATATTAATTTTGAACCAAAAATTTACAAGTACTTTTAAAATACATCAATTATTTAAAAATGAGCATTCCTTAAACTTTCCTAAAGTAAATTTTCTTTAAGAATCAATAATGTAGTTACTAATTTACTATGTAAATCAATTACCATGTGCATAAATTTTAAACTAAATTGTTATGTTCATTTTTGAATAAGTTGAGTTTTTAAAATAAAGGCTTCAGTAAACTACCTTCACTGAATTAAAAACGACTTTGTCTTGAGGAATTGCCTTATTGCATTTAAACATAAAGTTTTAACGAAATGCATTGGATTGTTTTGGCTCTCTCTCCAGGTGCAATCAGTTTACTGATAGACATTATTGTAAGACCCACCTTGTTAAGTTCAAGTCTCAGCATAATCTAGACGTCATGATTACAATACTTTCACTGTATGAGAATGTAAAAATGTGGTTCTAAGCCGTGTTTGGTCATATATCTCTATTTCATTATATATATGCATTAATCCACTAACCGGCCCCGTGGTGTAGTGTTCAGTGCACCTGGCTGCGTGCCTATAGGTCCCGGGCTTAGTTCCCAGCTGGTACCTTTGGAAATTTCCCTTTGGGGGAATAATTCCAATGGTCGCCAAGGTTAGGTTAATTATGCTTAAGTTAAGTTAAGTTAAGACTCACCCCGGCTCCACAACATCAATATAGATATCATCACATCATCTCATTGATGGTACGACGTGTAGACTACCTCCTATTGTGTACCCTGGGTAACGTTATATGCCAATAGAGCGACTAATAGTCTACACATAAGGCGACTAAACCTGGATGTCAAAGTCCCTTCCCCTCAAATGTGCTATACAATAAAAAAAAATATCTCCAGCTCAGTGATTTAGTGGTGAGTGTACCTGTATATGAACCTAGGGGCCCCGGGCTCGATTCCCGGCTGTTACCTTGGGTATTTTTCTCTAAAAGGGAATCATCTCAACAGTCATTGGCGGTTGGTAAATTAGGCTTAAGTTATGTTTAAGACTCCTAGTGGCCCACACCTCCATATTCACTATCATCGCATAATCTAATTGCAGGTACGAGTAGACAACCCCCATAGTTGTACCTTGGGTAAACGTTCTGTGCCACCAGCGCGGTAAATATTCTAAACATAGGCGCCCGAACTAGATACTAATCTCTCCTGGTCAAAAGGTCCCTAAGTAAAAAAAAACCACTCTAATCCTAGTCTCTTGAGCTAAGGTGTGAAACGTTAATAATTGTAAATAGCTGCTCAATGATAATCTAAACTTATTATTCTAAAACAACATTAATAAGCTTTAAAATGAAAAAAAACAACATTTGGTCACATGGATCAAACCTGGAACCTTTGGCTTAATACGCTAATGTTCTTACAACTAAGCTAACCAGTGAGCATACCGTGCACAGGGTCCTTTATTTCTTCACTCCCAAAGGTAGAGTTTCCGATGAACGTGTGGAAAACGTCAGCTACTTATTACGATCAAATTATTAAGATCGTGAGCTATCAGCTATCACAGCCACCTCAGATCCAGGAATAATATATAGATTATTATTATTATTAGCACCGCGTCTTACTACCCGTTCGGGTTATACACACTTACGCTAATGTGTAATGATAGGGTGATTGTGAGATGAAATGAAGGACCTACAGTTTAACGTGGAATCCGAACCACGGTGGAGGCCTGGCATTCCCCACATTCACAAGATGTCTTGTCAGAGGTGAAGGAAGGGTTTGGTAATCAAATAAATCTGTGCCGGGACCGAGGATTGAACCCCGGCCGCCTGCATAGAAGTATGACACCTTACCCCTAGACCGCCAGGTCACCGTGTTCTATATTGATCGCTCATAATGTAGCTGACGATTTCCACACGTCCATAATAAACTTTGCATTAAAATCTGAGTGAATCATGGCCTTGGGTACGGAATTACTCCTATGTAGCTCAGTCGTAAGAACATTGACATAATAAGCCAAAGGTCCTGGGTTAGAATATCTGTATCAATTTAAAGTATAAAAATAAACATTTGTCTAAAACCGCAACAAAAACTATTGTAGATTTTATATGTTATCCTTCACAAGATATATACTGGGAGTTCACGGGCGAGAAGGCTAAACTTTGGGAAGTGGTAGTGGATCAAAAAACTAAATCAAAATGTCTTTTGGAGATTTGCTCGTTTTCATTTCATTTTCGCGCAAACAACAAAGAATGAAATAAAAACAAAATAGGTAGGTGCTATATAAAATATTATAATCATTTATTTTGTTCGAATTAACGGCCTCCAGTCCGGAGACAAGCCTTGCACTTATCAATGACAGAACAAGTGGCTGACCGACATTGTCCAACTGTTGTTTCTTCGCACGCTTGCGTTATCCTTTGTTGTAATGATTCAAGGTCATTAACAGGCACTTCATACACTTTTTGCTTGAAAGCTCCCAATACACAAAAATTATAATAATGGCGTTAAATCGGGTGTACATAAAGGCAAAAACACAAGTCCAGCACAATTGATTCATTTTCCAGAAAAATTAATACTACGCTGTTGCCATGTACCCCTGCAGAAAAAAATATTTGGATTTAGTATTTTTCTGCTTGCGTGAAAAGGAAGCTGAAATGATCAACTCTCAAAAATAGATTTTGAGTTAGTTTTTTTTATCTATTACCACTTCCAAAAGCTTACCCGTTTAACCCGGGAACATCCTGTAGATTTAATTTCAAAATATAAGACACCTCTTACCTCAAAATGTTATGAATAAGAATCAAATGTTGATAGATGGATATTTCTCAGATATTATTAAATTACATACAGACAAAATAGGTTCTTCTATTATTATTATTATTATTATCACCGCGTCTTTCTACCTGTTCGGCTTATACGCACTTACGCTAATGTGTAATGGTAGGGTGATTGTGATATGAAATGGAGGACCTACAGTTTAACGTGGAACAGTTTAACGTGGAATCCGAACCACGGTGGAGGCCTGGCATTCCTCACATTTACAAGATGTCTTGTCAGAGGTGAAGGAAGTAGGTTCTTCTAGGCATTCCTTTCCCCTTGAAAAATAAATATGAATATTCTTGAGAATATAATATAGTAATTATATGAACAGTATATAAATTTAATTTTGCTCATTCAAGTATGGTTTCATTAAGATTTGAAATTAAATGACAGCGAATGATTTTTCTCTTACTTATTTGCTTAAACTAAAGTATTTTATGGATCTTAAAAGTACTATAACTAACCTGAAAGGAGTATTATTATATTATGGTTTAGAAATGATTTTTAATAAAACCAGTGAACTGATTTGTGCTATTGTCAGCTTTAAAATTGAATAAATTCTCATATAAGATATGTTATTCACCAGACTAAACCAATTACAAAATATAATAAGATATCTGGGTATTTTGTTTACATATTTTATTTTATTATCATAATATATTTAAAAAATTCATTTAAACAAGAGAATCAAACATAATATTTTGGTGTCTAGACTCATAGAGGTTTGAAAAATGTTTTTTAATACAACGGAATCAGAACCAAATTGATGCCTTCAAAATATCGAGTATCCTATTCAATAGGTAAAACTAAACATTTATAAAAAATTTCATAATTTGTTTGGCAATATAAAAATATCGTTTGCATCTATTTGCATTAAATACATCCAAAATATTTGTATTCGAAAACTTAAGAACATCATGATAATATTTCTATTTAATACTTTCATAGAGGCTGTTTTATATGTTTAAAGATACAGTACATTAAATAAATTATACTGACATCCATAATATATTACACTAAAGAAAATATAAAATTTAATTTCAAATAACATTTTACTATTCATAATAAAAACATTTAAACAATAAAATTTAAAATACACAATTACTTTAGAAATAACGTGTCATACATATTATGAAAATATTTTGGTATTAAGTATACATATATATATATATTTAATTTGGTATTATGTCTATATAATTATATCTCTAGATACAAATATATACGTATATAATATGTATATATATTAATATATGGTATATATTTATACTTAAGTATTTATTTTATATATATATATATTTAAAACTAACACCAAATTCAAAATATACGCCCCTTAATTTTAATCCCTGGTTTCTACTACACACACATTATTTTTGTTTCTGTAATGAAAGATATTCAGTGCAATTTTCCAATAAACATTTTTTTCTCCATGCGTTTACATTTTTATCTGAATTTGTCATACGTCCCAGATGATTGGTTCCCGTTTTTTCTCTTGAGCACAATAGCATTGAGAGTGAGATTATTACTGTTTTTCTTACACACTCATAACTGTTTGGCTCTATATATTTTATATGATTGTTCTTTCTGTTTTTTATACGACCATAAATAACATTTCATCCTATCCACCCCCTACCCTCTCACCCACCCCACACAGAAACTTGTCGATGGGCAACATGACAGTTGCAAGATGGTTTGTGTGATAATACTCTGTCCGCGATGGCCAAAAATAGTCTGTACTTAGAGAAATAGACTTTAAATGCTCATATGTTCTGAATGTACTATATTACTTAAATGATAGGATATGAGGATATTAAGAGAAAAAGTGGTGATTAGGTTTTTTCATTATGATTTATGATACGTCTTGTCAATCATTTATAAAACAGATAACCATTTTTTGAGGATGTATAAAAATGTATGGGTATGTCTATACATAGATGTAAATTATACAAATAGTTAAACCTAGATAAACAAATATT
The DNA here is from genome assembly GCA_902141375.1 of Timema poppense. Taxonomy (NCBI): domain Eukaryota; kingdom Metazoa; phylum Arthropoda; class Insecta; order Phasmatodea; family Timematidae; genus Timema; species Timema poppense. Next base: position 45,845 of record CABFOV010004125.1, read on the forward strand.
TATATACATAATATACATTTATATTATATCTATACATGTCTAATATTATATATACATGTATATAAAATATTTATAAAGTATAATTATTATCTAGCGATAAACAACCCTTGATAAAGATATTTCAATATGTAAACATACACATATACTGCTAACAATACACACATGTAAATGAAATACAATATATATATATTGTAAAATGTAACTAGTGGTTTGTAAAGTGTCTTAGACATAGGTAACTTAGGTAACATTTCTGCGTAGTAGTTAATCATATATAATCAATTGCATAAACAAATGTTGAAAATGTTACCCTATCGTTGAAGTGCCACTTGAATATTTAAAAAAAGATAAACACAAATGTAGTTTACACTAGCTTTTGATGTTAATAGAGAATTGTGATCAAGGCCTTAGATAAAGTTTTGGAGGTTCAACCCTCCTCTCTCCCCCCATAATTTTATAAATATGCCTTATTATTATTTGTTTAAAACAAGAATATACGAGTTTTTTGATTGTCACCACTATTTTAATGTTAAAGTAAATTTAAATAAATATTTTGTGATTGTGTTCATTAGTCAGGATAAAAATCTGCTTATACAATGGAAAAATATTGACAGTGCAAATCTAAAGTATTAGTGATTGGTTGGAAAGGGAGTGGGAGTTGGGGGTTGGGGGGTAACTGTGAAAACTGGCAAGTCTTTTAGTTAAGGAAGCAACAACATGACAAAATCTTCCCACTAGAAAATATTCTAAGGGTAATTCTTAGAACATTTCGTAAATTAGTGACAAAGAAAGAGCGGAATATATTATTATTATTATTAGCACCGCGTCTTACTAACCGTTCGGGTTATACGCACTTACGCTAATGTGTAATGGTAGGGTGATTGTGAGATGAAATGGAGGACCTACAGTTTAACGTGGAACCCGAACCACGGTGGAGGCCTGGCATTCCCCACATTCACAATATGTCTTGTCAGAGGTGAAGGAAGGGTTTGGTAATCAGATAAATCTGTGCCGGGACCGAGGATTGAACCCCGGCCGCCAGCACAGAAGTCTGACACCTTACCCCTAGACCGCCAGGTCACCACCGGAATATGTTAAACGGGGGAGGGAATCCAGCTATCAGTCCTTAAACTTTTAGTTTGCGTAAATATAAACACACCCGCTTCAGTGGTTGCGTGGTCTAATGTGCTAATCTCGGGTTGAACTAGACTGGTGATCGGGATTCGATCCTGGTCGGGTGAAATGAGGGCGGTTTTCCCTAAATGGTTTTCTATTATACTTCCACACACGTGCGGATACACTCCCTCTCAAATTATAATCCTTCCTAATCCCTAAACAATTAGTGTAGTTAGTACATAAGTGTATAACCCGCACGGCTAGTAAGGCACGGTGCTTTTATATATATATATATATAAACAGGGACAGTTCCGGCAGTTTCAGAACAGCTTACCTGTAGATAAGTACTGTGTTGTGTGAATGGTTTTAGTTTTGCTAATTTAGTGTGTAGTGTAGTGTTAATTATTTTGTTATTGTGTAGTTTAAACTATTATTCTTATTCCTAAGGCTAAATTTTGTTTTCTAAATTAACACTTAGATTATCAACTAACGAAATAACCAATCACGTTTGGTCTAATTTTTGTTCTAAGTTTTATTCTATTGGTATTAATAATATCTATCAAATGTAACTTCTGAAAATCCCTTGACTTGGCATGTGAATATATGAAAATTGTTTTAAGTATCTTTTCTAATTGTCAAAAGAGTTTATTTCTGTCTCAATCTGACTGTAGACAGGGTCATCTAAGAAACTTGTTGATTACCCAGGGCACGGATGATTCCTTGTACGTGTATCCAGGGCAAAAATAGTCCCAACCCCCTCCCCCGGCTGCAGGTCACAATATTCAACACATCTTTATCTCATAGGTATCAGGTTTTTTTTCTTATTTTTTACCGTATGGTATTACTGACCGTGAGAGACAAGACATCCAGTTCAGTCGCCTGTATGTAGACTATTAGTCGCTCTGATAGCACAGAGCGTTGCTTGTGGTACATATGTGAAGGTTGTCTACATGTACCCGTAATGAGATTATATGATGATAGTGAATGTGAAGGTGTGGAACCAGTGAAAGTATTAAACCTAATATAAACCCCCTAGTGACCGTTGAGATAATTCCCCTTAAGAAAAATATACCAGCCGGGAATCAAACCAGGGACCCCTATGTTCGTAGTCATGTACACTGACCACTACACCATGGGGCCAGATGGTATATTAAGTGTCATTTAGGTCAGTGGTGTTGGAACATTATTTGTGTAGTATGGAGGGGGCTATTGACCAAAATGTGTTTGGGAGGACTTGACTATCTCCCCCAATCATGAAGAGCTCCATCCGGAAGCCGTACCCCGGCCAACGTTTGACAATTGGGCTCCTTTAAGCTATTGGAACGTTCTTCCCCTAGATTATTCTTTTATAGAATCTTTGAGATTTTGATTCTCTTAAAAGATATTTATAACAGTCCTTGCCTTATTTTATAAGTTTAAATTTGATGCCTTAAGAATCCATTTGGGGTTTGTTTTTAATCTATCATATTAGAAAATAAAAATGGTAGTGAACTAAACCATTATGGAAGGGGGGAGGCGGAAGAGGTGCCAATTTATTCCAGGAGAGGAAATTATTTTCAAGTGACAATGCTCCTCTGAAATCATCCTACTAACGGACTACTAACATCCTACATCCTACTAACTAACGGATTTACTTCACCTCCGAAGGAAGTTGTGCTACAGATCTCTATTTCTCAGGAAAAATCCGTCGAATTCAGCTGTGTTTGTTTGACCACACAAACATCGGGTCCTGAGACGAGCACTCTACCTCCAGACCAACGAGGTCGATTAATTATTATATAACTGAATATTACTTAACACAATCTCATATTTTTGTGAAAACATTGTTCTTATGTTCTTGTTTAAGTGATAAGATCTATCTGAAGTAAATATAATCATTGACGCAAATAATAGCTGCACAAATCTAATATATTAACTAAACCAAAATGTATGACGAGAGTGAATTTAGATTGTGACGATTTTGGAAAAAATTAAAAAAGGCGCATTTATACAAAATAATAAATGGATATTTGTTGACAAAATGTCAGTTCTGCTATTTTAAAGCCTTTCATTGGAAAAAAAAATGTGGTTTTATACTTAGGTCTAGGACATCAGTATTTTCACAAAATATATTGCCTGTGGCAAAGGTTCGAATCTTGGCCGAACACACTGTGAGTGCTTTGCATATGTGATTTTTCATCCTCCTTCCATAACTATGCAAAGGCACCTCTTCCAACTTCCTTAAACTTCCCTTAGCTTATCCCATTTATTTCCCTCGAGTGGTACCTAGAGCCTACTAATAGACCTATATATATAAAAAAAACAATTTTTAATCAGAAAGTTATTACCTTGATTCCTGTAAGGATGATACATATCCTGGGTCATATATAATACCAGTTATTAACCGATTAAAATAAAATCACGAGAGAACCAGTTTAAAATGATAGATTTTTAGTAAACGTGTCAGCATTCAATTAAAGCTATGATAAAAAATCACACTTAAGAGAAAAAAATCATCCCCAGTTCAGGTTTTATAATTGAAATTCACAATAATACAAACAGTATTTGTGAAGTTTCACAAACAATTTCTAAATGGTTTGTATCAAGAAAAGATATTAACTATGAATGAAATATATAATCTATATTATTTAAATATTACAAAATCACCTAGTTTTCAACATCAACTATGCGGTAAGCACTAGATAAGTTATTATAACATTTTATTGAAAAAAGAATTTACCGTAAACTCTTAATGTAATTGGGTCCCTATCACTTTTCTTTAATTGGATTTATAATGTTATGAGTGTTTTTTAAATTTAATTGTAGAATTTAACGTGCTAATTGATCATATCCGTACACTACTTAACATATAACTTAGTCATATAAATGCCACAACAACCAGCCGTCACTTTGAAATAAGAAGTTCCAGTTCCACAAATAATACATTCTTCGGCCAGGTTGGGAATTGAACTTTGGGTACTTAACTCAGTAGACAAACAAGCTACTGACTTATATAATTTTTTGGAAATTCATAATATTCCTTCATAAACTAAATATATGTTTAATATTTGTGCAGATATTTTTTCAACATACTTTCAATACAAGTCCTTAGAATATATCTGCCTTAATGTGTTGGTAGGATAGGGACCTACTTTAGAACCTTAAAATATGGATAACTAAGATAAACATTCTACTCATCAATAACAAATCAAGTGATTTTATATTTATATTTAGAAAAAAAAAATACGTTTCCTACATTTGTAACATAAAACAAATCTCAACTTACTTTTGAAATTTATGTAATACACTTATTGGATCCTTGGATAAACTTGGTGCTAAAATTTAAGTTAGGTTTTGATATAAGGACATTATTTCATTTATATTTCCCATTTTTGGTTATAAGCCCTCTATAGAAAATCTGTATTTGTATTCGATTTATTTGAAGTCAGCTTTATTCAAGGTGGTATGCAAATCTTTAAACCCTTGCATAATTCATGAAGCTACGAGCCATCTGTTGTCAAAGTTGATACTGAATACAAGGAAGTATAAAGGATACAATCGGTGGGTGGTTGTCTATAGAGTAATTAAAACTGACGTCAAATGTAAAAATAGATTACTCCAATAATCAACTCGATGGGAGGTTTGGCCGCAAGGATTTTATGTTTATTCTGAACCTGAAGGCAGGAGCTCAATCCTTACAAACATTAAATATAATTTGTATTCTTTTTAATAATTGTGGTTTCGTGTCCTACTTTAGATAGAATATGATACAGTTGCTTTTATTGACTGAGCGTAGCAAGAACTATTTTAACTTGAGCCGTTGTGATTTCGTTATCCATCTGTCCATCTATCTGGATGATTGATTCAAGATAGCTGCCAAATGCTTAGACCAATTCTAACAAAAGTTGCGGATATGTGCCTTAATCCTGGGACAAACAATCTATTTAAATGATTTTTAATCAGGTAATACATTTTAAAATAGCCTCCACTCAAAAATATGTATTTCTGTTTGTTCCACGATGATTGTCAAACGCCTTTACCAAATTTGACAAAATTCGGTAAGGGCATGAACCTAGGGTGAACGATACCTGATCATGGATTTTTCATAATATCCATACATGTAAATTCAGTGGCCACTCAAAAGGTTCTTTGTTAAATAACTCCTCTCGTGTTATTTTAATTTAAATCTCTATGGAATAGATCTATTATTTAAGACTTTTTTTTAAATTTTGACTCATATTGGGAGACTGATCTTAAACTAAGTAAACAATTATTGTTATCTGTGGATATAATACACTACAGTAATTATTATTCAGTGGTTTTCTGTCTAACTTGATCACCAAGAAAGAAATATCTACTGAAAATTCAAGAAGAAGAAATAGTATAGAGTTCTTCTTGAATTCCAATTATAAATCTTAAGAGACTATTAACTAAGAACTTATAAGAGGATGACGTAATTATTGACATGATGTACCTCGTATGTTTTGGATAGAGATCTGCATCAGTAGCTGAATGGTATAAGGTGACACTCGCGTGTTAGACTAGATTGCCAATGACAGGGAGATCGGAGTTCAAGTCCTAGTCGGGTGTACTGAAGGTGTTTTTTCCAAAAATATTATCTACAAGAGAATAATTAATTCTTCAGAATTAACATTATTCTGAGCTTTGTATATGCTTTACTTGGTGATGATTTATTTCCAGTTTGTTGGCTATTTTTAAATAACTTTTATTTTACAAGGTCTAAGATATACATTACATACCTGTCTAAAAAGATAAAAATCTGTTGTTTTTTTCAACATAACCGAAAATAAATAACAACGCTACGATTGGCATTTCCTTTTCCACTGGGATGAATTGATTTTGGAACGAAGTTAGTTTAAGGCCGTGAGCCAATCAAATAATTAATTTATTTCAGATAGATATAAATACCCCTAATAACACTCTTAGTCCATATAAAATGAGATACAGTTTTTGTATAAGAAAGGTACCAGCATTTGCATTGAAAAAAGATGGGATCACATGTTTAGGTAAATCCACTGCTCGTGCTCCGAGAGCTGTGAGATTGAAATTTTTCCATTGAAACATTTCCGTTTAGGAAAATTTGCCGCAAATTTCCCCTGATTTTTACAACAGACAATTTACGGTTTTAGAAAATTTTCAATCTAAAAGAAATCCACATTTTTAAATGGCACACGTAATTTAGATATTGCAAGTTTAATTTCTCTTAACAACATTAACACATGAAAAATTATTTAAAAAACAACAAAAAACAGTTATAGTGATTTCAGTTCTCTTCTCACACTCACGTATCAACTACAGCGCTTGGTGGTTGTGTGTGTCACTAAAGTAGCCTCTGCTGTAGACCATATATATCCATACCTTAATGTTATAAGCAAATCGTTAGAAAAAACAGCCACTTAATAATAAAAATTAATTATTTGAAATTGTTACCTATTATATGCATCAATTGGTCTTGAAAGCCCGCCTCGGTGGCATAGTTAGCTAGCGCACTAGTTTTATGTCGATCTAGACTGCCGAGTACGGGGAGATCGAGGTTATAATCTTGGTCGGGTGAACTGGGGTTGTTTTTCCTAAATGGTTTTCCACTCTCCCTCCATGCAAATTAAGATTTACTACCTCTAAATTCAACCTTCTCAATCCCTAATGAATCAGCCTAATTAGTACTTAGGGCCAGTTTCATAGTCAGATTTAGTACGCCTCAAGTGCGGCGCTACACTAAATACAAGACGACACCTACCTAAACCAGAATGGAATGGGCCGTTCTCGCATAGGAAACTAGCCCATTCCATTCTGGTTTAGGTAGGTGTCGTCATGTACTTAGTGTATTATTATTATTATTATTATTATTATTATTAATAGCACCGCATCTTACTACCCGTTCGGGTTATACGCACTTACGCTAATGTGTAATGGTAGGGTGATTGTGAGATGAAATGGAGGACCTACAGTTTAACGTGGAATCCGAACCACGGTGGAGACCTGGCATTCCCCACATTCACAAGATGTTACTTAGTGTAGCGCCGCACTTGAGGCGTACTAAATTTGACTATGAAACTGGCCCTTAAGCGTATAACCCGAACAGGTGGTAAGACGTGGTGCTAAATTAATAAATAATTAGTCTTGCATCAAGGGGCTGGGGAATAAAATAAAAAACTAAGTTTTATATCTATATACATATATTTTAAATTTTAGTTCTCATACTATAAACAAGTGGTTTTAATGTCTTGAAATAATGTAACTGGTAGATGATAGATGTCTATAAGAGCTATTATTATAGTAGTATTTTCATAGGACGTAGAGTACATATATATATATATATATCATTACGTTTGAAATTGATTACATTTTTTAATACTTTTAGTGTTTCTTATATATATATATAAGATTTGTGTAAAAATGTACTGTACAAGGTACAAATATATTATATATATATATATAAGACGCTGTACATATATATTTATATTTGTACCACGTCTTACTATCCGTTCAGGTTGTACACTTATATACTAATTATGATAATGGTTTCAAGGATGAGGAATATTATATTTTAAAGGAAGTTTGCCCGCACTTCCATGTAGGAAGAGTGGAGAACAATTTTGGAAAAAACGCCCCTCAGTACACCCCTCCAAGATTCTAACCTCACTCTTTCCGTCATCGGCAGTCTAGTCTACTGAAATAATAGTGCCTTAAACCATGTGGTCACTGAAGTGGATATTATCTAATAAATATCTACAATATCTACTAACAATGACAGCTGAAAATTGTATAACTACATAAGAGAAGATATTTTAGCTTTTCTAGCTGACTTCTTATAAAATTTGGACTGTATATTCGTTGATGAAGATAATTGTGAAGAACATGTATAAAACCATCCAAAGTGAAACGTGCCAAGATACGAACCACAGCTCCCCTTATTAATGAAAATGAAAGACAATATAGGTCTGATGACTAATATGTTTAAAAAGTCTATTTAGATAAACTGGCGCTAATGATCTTATGTCGACGAGCTTATGAACAATAATAATAATAATACCATTTGTAGATAACAGACAACAGCCATCTCCTTTTAAAACATTGAGGGGTTAGGGGAGGGAAGATGGCAAAGAGGGGAGCCTAACTGGGAATTTTGCCTTCCCTCCCTTCCTCCTGAAGAAAATATCAAATTTAATACACGCGCCGTTAAAATGTCAAGGTATTTTAGACTGCCTTGCTGATGAAAAGAGGGTCTTGATTCAAATACTAGCTCGTATATTGAGTTTTTATTAAATAAATGTAGTCCCAATTTCTCTTTACCTATCTGTAGGTACATTTGTTACAAGTTTCTGTATCCTTATTCAGACAACATTAGCTTAAGTAATATAAATGCGAATAGACCGAACGCGTAAAGAGACGCGGTAAAAAAATATTATAATAATTTGAATCAAAATTCGAAATATTTGTTGTTAATATAAAATGAAGAAATTAAGATTGGTCAAATACATCAGATACAATTTAAAACAACTTTCACGATTTTTTATTTAAAATATTCATCAATGACCATGTTAAATCGTTTTCAAAGTTTCTTAATTTTTTTTTTAAAAATACAGAAATACTATATTTGAAACCTTATTTGTATCCAAACCTAAAACATTATTTTTGAATTCTCCACCGGTTTAAATAATATTTCCCTAAATCCTTATCCAAATAGAATTGAGAAGTTAAAGGAGGTAGATAATAAGGTAAACTGTGGCAGGTAGGCCACGTGACCAGTGACGTCTGACGGGCCGCGCGACATTTGACGGATGACGTGGCTTGGTCACGTGATCGTAAACACAGGGCTACCACGACCACCCTCACCATCACCACTACTACCACCTGATGTGGCTCACACGCCCTGTCTTGCCCGCCACTCCAACATAACATATCACGCACCAATACACACACGACACATGCACGATACCTCACACACTTACTTGTGTTCCAAATGCTCTCTCTTCATGTCAAGTACAGTCCACACCGTAAGTAAATTGCACCCTATAAATACTACGATGACTGTTCCTTTTGTTGCATGAAACAAGAAAATTGAACCTAAGAAACACTACAATAACCGTTCCTATTGTTGTATGATACCGGGAAACTGCAACAAAGAATCACTAAAAAGACTGTTACTACTGTTGCATTATACAAGGAAACTGCACCAGATATATACCACGATGACTGTTTCTATTGCTGCATGTTAAAAGGAAGCTGCACCAGAGAAACACCACAGTAAATGTTCCCATTGTAGTATGATACAAGGAAACTGTACCATAGAAACACCACCTTGACTGTTTCTATTGTTGCATGTTAAAAGGAAGCTACACCAAAGAAACACCATAATGACTGTTTCCTATTGTAGCATGATACAAGGAAACTGTACCATAGAAACACCACCTTGACTGTTCCTATTGTTGCGAGATACCAGGAAACTGCACCAAAGAAACACCACAATGACTGTTTCCTATTGTTGCATGATACAATTGAACTGCACCAGAGAAAATCCACCATTACTTTTTCTAGGTGATTCTTACCCGATTTGATAGAGGGTCTATATCTATTTTCTATAATATAATCCTATAAACATGATGCGATAGTTACGGTTGATAAGATTGTCACCCGCGTTGAATGATATGTGGTCTAAATAGTTATATTCACTTTTAAATTTGTTGCATTTGATGAAGTAGTTGGAGTATGACTTCCGTGCAAGTGTAATAAGGGATGTTGGCTTAATATGTTTCACGATTGTGTCTTTACGAATCTCTTTCAACACTAAAGATGGTGCACATCCTCTAAAATTACCTTTATAATTCCAAACCTTCAAATAATAACATTAAAATACGTTGCATTAAGCATTTTAATCTTTCTAATAAAGTTGTAATAAGCATATATTAGAATAAAAATATTACTATGTCATTAAATACCAAATATATATTTTAGTAAATAATGGATGACAATTACAATCGGTCTAGACACTGAAATATTACTGCCCTTTATTAATGCCATGAGGATATTAGTTTTCAAATTATAGGATTTCCCACCTCGTTCCTGTGAGTGCATTTAAAAACATTAAGGAATCAACAGAACGGTGACCTGGTGGTCTAGGAGTAAGGTGTCATACTTCTATGCTGGCGGCCGGGGTTCAATACTCGGTCTCGGCAAAGATTTATCTGATTACCAAACCCTTCCTTCACCTCTGACAAGACAT
>CABFOV010004126.1:0-17949 GCA_902141375.1 Timema poppense
GAGAGCTGTATTACCTACCTAAACTAGGTGCTATCCGGGGGTGAGAGTTGTATTACCTACCTAAACTAGGTGCTATATGGGGTTGTGGGTTGTAAGAGCTTTTAACGACCTAACCATACAACTCCTTAGCTAAGTCGGTAACGTGTCTGCCTACTAAGATAAGGATCCCGGGTTCAATTCCCAACACGGCCGAAAATTTTATCATAGGTGAAATTTGGGGTTTCCCCTTCACATTGATGAATTAATGGCTTGGGGGCTGGATGTTGTGTCTGTTCTATATTTAAGTTGTGTGTAAGTAATGCACTATTATAACGTGCATGTTAAATAAAAAGACAATTAAAAAAGTAACTAATTTGTGGAGTAAGGCGATAAAGGCTAGAAATGGGCGACACCTATTCAAATAATATTTTCTTCCGTAGTTCCCTGTGAGGGATCCATTTTCCCGCATCGGTGGGCAGGCGGTTTAGATTTCAGGCTCATCAATTTGGTTTTTCAGGATTCGGATACCAGCCGCGTGTAGGTCTACTGAGATTGATTAGAAAAAAATAAAAAATCTAATTTCCCGCCTAGTAAGTGGAGTTATATTTTCCCCTAAATTCTACATTCCTCATACCTATCTCGTTAGCGTAGTCAAAATGTGTTATTCCTGGAACGTTAGTAAAACTTGACAAAAAAAAATACCGCTGTGACAAACTGTTGCCTATATGGATAGTATAATTATTTTTAAAACCATACGTTTTTAACATTTTGTAACGAATGTAATTCCGTCAGCACACAATTATACATGTGTAATTTCTTAAGGGTCTTTTATATGAAAATTTGTCTGTATCTTAGTATATTCAGTAGGTTCCAGGTGCGAGTGGTGGTAAAAGCACGGGCGGGCATCAACCTCGTTTGTTATCTCGTGATCAGTGACCCAAGACCTCTATAAGAGCTCGTATAAAACTTTGATAATCTGCCCCCATCTCCCAACATAAGAAAAGAAACGGGTGATATTGGCGCGGAGCTTCTCCTTTTACATTCTTCCGAGCAATGAAAACTTAATTGGCACATCTTTCCCTCTTGTATTCTTTGTTCTAATATTCGCGCAACCCCTCTCGCCGAGGCGGTTTCATGTGAACATTCCATTAATTATAGCAACAAGGGTAGAGTCAGGGGGAGGAAGGGAGGGACTCGCTCGTTCCCATTCATCCCTCCCCCTCATTTCCCCTTCTCTGGTTTTGCATTAGTTTATTAAATCCAGTCATTGTTTTGAGCTCCAAGAGAATATTGCGCTGTGGGCGTGGATAAGGAGTGGAAATCACTTTGCGATAGGCCGGGTTCACGACTGACTTTTTTTAAAAAAAAGTTAGAGTTGAGGAATGTTTAATTTCAGAATTGTGCCCACATTTGCGTGAAGAGAGCGGAATCCAATTGAGTTAAAACCACCCCACTTGTACTCTCCCCTCATTGGCATCCAGTCTCTCGCACATCTGGACCTGGACCGTTGGTACCTGGGTATCACAATAAACCCAGTGAGGAACTAGGCAGGATACCTTAAGGACACCTCACACGTTCAAGATTACTGACAACATGACTGTCATTCCTTGAGTATTGAGCTCACAGATCAATATTACAAACAGTATTTTGGTCAGTACACATCTTCGTGATGACGGATAGTTTAGGAAATGCGTGTGTTGCAATTGTTTTAGCTGCAGAGCTGAGCAGGAAGATGGGCCAGAAGCGACGGGTTAAAGAGTGGATTGCAGAAGGTGAAATATACACACATCCAACAACATTGAAAGAAAGAGATTTCAGACCCCGATGATTTCAAGAATTGTTTTAAAATGAGCCTCGATGTTTGCAAAGAGTTGTTGTTGTGTGTGTGTTCCTAAAAGTTACAAAGCATTTCTTTCTTTCACTTTGGCCATGGCTTAAGTAATTTAAACAATTGCGTTAGAGGTTTCTCACAATAATAGATGTGTATTCGGTGATGGCTGATGTAATACTGACGAAAATATTGTCATACCCCTCACACGTTCAATATTACTGTCAAACTAGCAAATACTGACGGGAGTTGGCACCAATCCATCAGTATACTGACACACTATCGGTATCTACCTCACACGATCAGTAATATTGAACGCGTGAGGTGCCCATGCATACACTTTCAAGCCACCCGTCTCTGAACCAAAGGATTCTAATAATATTCTTCGTCATGTAGGTCCCGTGTATACATCGAATAAACCCTTCCTTAACTCCCTTCTCTCTGTGTGTATGTGTGTCTTCGTTGCACCGAGACAATACCAGACAATACCAGAAACCACATTGTCTGGAGCGGCGGAAGTTATCGCAACTCTTTTGTCTTACTTAATTTTAGTTTTATTTATTTAAAGTTTATAGCAGCTGAGTGTTTGTTCTGGCACTCCGAGCATAATAAAAATGTCGGTCGTAAATCAACGTGAATCTTTGTGGAGTCCCCCCCTCCACCTGGACTGTTGCGTCTAGTCGGTCAATGAAGTTCCAGGTGCGTGGCTACGTCATTACTCGCGGGGCAGGTGGGTAGGGGGAGGGGGGCTAGGGGGTATACGTGATGAGAAGAACATTGGGACCGGGGCTTACTACCCCTTAGGGCTATCCGCACTACGCTAACGAGAAAGGTTTAATTTGGAGGGGAGGTGCCCCCTTGTTATTTGTGTGGATAGAGACATGAGCATTTTTAGCCATCTTGTATTTCGCAATGTGTGCTATTATTCGTGAGGCTAGAGGCTTTGGACAATTTTGTGTGTCCATTCTTGTCCAAACAAAAATTTACTTGGAGAAGTTGAACTTAATTTCATTTATATCCAAGCATAGTAGGATGTGCACGGTTTCATCCTGGTTGCAAACACACTCAAAGTGTTATGTCCTAACAATCCAATATGCATATAGTGAACAGGTAAAAGAGAAACTCACGGACATTTCTACGGGAGGGTGGTAACACGGGTGGAAGGGGTTGCTGGCAGCGCTCAAGGCTTTCCCCTAACCTAACATAACATAACCTAACCTATCCAGACCTAACCTAGAAATAATTTTGAATTTAATTTAGATAACTATATATTGAACGTTCTCACTAATGTGAACAAAAAAGTCCGCGAGACAATATATGTAATTATTATAGTTATGTTACAATACACGTTTTTTGTTGAAATTAGTCAACTGAAACACGGATGTGAACAAAAAGTGATTATATCTGTATCAGTATATGAATCCTTATCCAAATCAATTATTTAATTAAAACCTTGATCTCCCTGTCATCGGCAGTCCAGTCTACTGCAAGAACGTTGTGTTAGACCACGCAACCTCTGAAGTGGGTGTGATAGGTAGCTAAGGGTGCACTGCATCCTACTACCCATCCAGGTTATTCAAATATTAACATTAATGGAGTAGAGATGAGAAAACTATACTTTACATGAATCATGTAAAACACCTGAGCACACCCTTCTGAGATTCGAACCCCAACCTCCTTTTCCCCAGCAAGCTAGACGAGACTCGCTAGTTCGGGTGGTAGAGTAATAAACCTATTGGGCTCATCTGGAACTATGGAAACGATCCCAAAACATGCAGTCAACCTCACTGAAACTATACCTTGATCAGCCTCTCCGGTGGCCGCATAGTCTGAGGTGCTACTCTCGCAGTAGACTATACTGCCAAAGACGGGAAAATCAAGGTTCAAATCTCGGTTGGGTTTACTGAGGGTGGTTTTACAAACATGGTTTCCCACTTTCCCTCCATGTAAATGTGGGTACATTTTCTCTAAATATAATCAACACAGTCTTCAAAATCCCTAGCGTAACTAGTACATAAACGTATAACCCGAATGGTTAGTAAGATGTAGTGCTAAAAAACACCTTTCGATCGCGATTGGTCGGTAGATATCGTAAAAAATTTCAAGTCTACCACGTGAGAAATCTACATTGTCATTAAAAATCGATCTTTTAGTCTTCTAAGCTCGCAAACATATTAATTAAGTAACCTACTTTCTATTTGAGTATGACAAAAATTACTACGATAGGTCATAATCGGTGATGTTATAAGTAAATTAAATAGTTTAATATCAAAATGTACATTTTATATATAAAAGTTGAGACATACATATTTAAGGAATATATATATATATATAGAGAGAGAGAGAGAGAGAGAGAGAGAAATAAAACCAAAGTATAGTGGAGAAACGGTGGCTGATCGCTGGTTTTTGATAAGTTTTTAGTGAGTCGGGTCCCAAAAAGGTCGCCAACCCCTGCAAGTAGCTCGTACAGATAAATGCTTTAGTTATGTAATGGAACACAGATATCGACTTGAATAGTAATAACGTTCATGTTGGTTTTGTTTTCTTTATATTTCTGCCATATTTTCCCCCTTATATAATCAAAATGGGGTGGTTTTGAGTTTAATAATGTTTATTCTAAGACTCCTTTGTCATTTCTTGAATGGCTGTGAGATCAATAGTTTTTTCATTAAAATGATTGCCCATTCAAGTAAATTGTTTTTCTTAGTCTGCATTAAAATCGATTTTGTTTGTTTGATTGTATGTGTTAAGGTGATGAAATGTTATAAATATTGATTCGTTCTTGCTCAATTATAGGCACATGTGTAGCTTGGATGTATTCCATGATAGCAGTAGTTTTCTTTTTCTAGGCTGATTGTTTTAAATGACCAAAGGGCACAACACACGATCAGCCCAGCTCTCGTCTGATTGATCAGTCCCAACTCCGAACTGAGGTTTTGCACATTAGAAAAATTATATACGATTAAATAAGCGGGAAGGGGGGAACTCAACACGATTCCTTATATCCAATTTTGTACTTCACATCGTACGTTTATCTCCCAATTAATAACCACCGCTTTCATTATTCATTATTTCACAGCTTTCATTCATACTTCAGAAAGTGTTTGACGGGATGTGGGGTGGGGGTTGTCTTAATCCACTGTGCTCATCCGTAGACGTGGAAAGCCAAAAACAACACCGCACATGGGCCCAGGGTTCAATCCTTGGTCCCGGCAAAGATTTATCTGATTTCCAAACCCTTCCTTCACCTCTGACAAGACGTGTATTAATCACAACTTGTGAATGTGGGGAATGACAGGCCTCCACTGTGGTTCGGATTCCCCGTTAAACTGTATGTCCTCCATTTCATCTCACATCACCCTACCATTACACATTAGCGTAGTAAGACGTGGTGCTAATAATAATAACAACTCCGCACATTTTAAAGCACTTAAGTTCCTGTAAGCATTTTCAAGCCCATACCTACAGGGCGTTATCAATGTTGTTAAGTTCCCCGTACCTGCTGTTCAAGTTAATATAGACCTTTGGGGAGCTCTTGCTTATAATTAACACGAAGCTTGTAGATACTTGGCTGTTGGAACCATCACGGCGAGACCGGGCAAGCAGTTAACAAATGGCTCTTAGTTCACCATGATCTCTATGTCTTTAAAAATAGTAACTAACATAGATGTAAACTATACTCTAGATGAGATCCTAGAAGCGTTAGTAAAGAAGAGAACAATGTTAAGTTCTCTTTCCCGAGCAGAAACACACAAAGTCCATCTCCCCCCACGAATAGCGCGAAACTTCGAACCAGGCTCGCAGTCTAACCTCGAGTCTTTATTAGAGGTCCGTGAAATTGAGGCGAGTGAAGTCACTTTATGTATTTAAAAGATTAAATATTGAATGCAATTACTAACTCGTTACAATTTCTTTGATGTGCAATGAAGAACGCCGTTTATCTTACTTTTTGCGGCATCTGGTAGGAGGAATCGTACATTTTGAATTGAATTTAAAAAAAAATCACGCGAAGGTGGCAATTGGCGCATTTTCAGGAACTTTTCCCATGAAATGGGATCCAGGCTTCATCAAATATACAAGGTGAATTTACACAGGAACATTCAAAGATATTTGAGGATTGTTCAAGGGGTTTTGAAACCATAAGAAATATCGCCTTGTGATAGTTCCCTTCAATCAAACCGCTCATGTCGGTGGCCTGGACACCCCTGCAGTATTGTATCAAGCAATGATTGCATCGCATGGGGCGCCCGCCGTACTTATAATGAGCAGGGTGGCATAATACGTCTATCCTTGTCTGGCAACTATGACTCCCTCTCTTGAAACCCCCCCCCCTTTTCACCGCTCAACTTGAGCGTTATTTTGCCTCTATTTCCTCCCAACTTCCCCTCCAATTTCCTCTGTCATATTGGAGCGTGCATGTTTGTGCTAGCCAGAATAGACCAGATTTGGTTTTCGTTACAGCTTTCACACAACACGGTTTAGGAAAGGTTTCTTTATAAACCGGCCTATTGTGTAACAGTGCATTTTGGAAATTCAAGGTATTTAACGTCAATGTATGCCTATTTTAAATACGATAAATGAGAACATCTTCATCTAGGACTAGAATCGTGAGGCTAGATGACTGCGATAAAACTTTTATTTCAATTTTTCACTCGATAAAGTGGGAAACCGGTTAGGAAACAAAAACTTTATTACATCCACTCGTGATTCAAACCTGGATCTGCGTCACAGAAAGACCAGACAAGACGAGACTGAAGCCTTATTCATGTACCCATCGAAGTGGGTCTGATTAACTTAAAGCTCTTGGTAGCTTTGAGTGTATTAGGCTAATTCCATCATAGTATATGTCATAGCAGAATATTTCTTGAGGGAAAACCAAAGGATTTTTGTGTAAAATTCCATTATATTTTTTATTAAAACAACCCCTGTACGAAAAACTTGTAAAGTTTGGTAGCACAAAAAGTCAACCACGAGACATTGTGGCTTTCCGTGAGCTATAAAGTGAACTTATGTCCATAAAAGACTCTTCTTTTAAAAATGAGTGATATCTGTATTTAAGACATTTATATTAACAAAGGAGGGTAACTAAATTAATGTTTTTGAACTCTAGCACTAAATTACCGGTACGATATAGTTGAGAATATTGACGGAATTAATAATGTAGTTAATATTATTTTACCCATCATACCTCATTATTAAATATCCTTTTGTTTATTTGATCAAACCGTTGTGTACACAAGTAGTTGAAAATAATTGTTCGAAATATCAAGAATCAGATATTTTCAGCTAATTATCTTTGCACGCTTACCTGGAAACTGTTTTCAGCTTTTACGTCGTGAGCTTTGCCAACAATCTTTTATAATTTACTTTCGTGATCCATTTTATTCTCTAGAGTTCGTAAGCCATTACTTAACAAAAATATACTCCTTTTATATAACCTCTTTTAGTCCAACCATTTTTTTAGCGTCGTGTCTTTGTTACTACCTGTTTGGGTTGTACGGCTTTGTACTAATGACGCTAATGTGTTAGGGTTGAAACTGGTTGAATTTAAATTAAGTGTACTGGCATTTTTTTGGAGGGAAAGTGGAAAACCATTTGGAAAAAAAAACTCTACTTACACCTAACTGGTATTCGAATCCCCATCTCTTTGTTATCATCAGTCCAGTCTATTGCGAGAGTGACGCCTTATACCATGCGGCCACTAAAGCGGGTCTCCAGTCTCATTGAACAGCTCCATGTATAAGTGCAAGTAAAGCAACAAAATCCTTTCTGCTGTAATTGAAGGTTGATTTGTGTTTTCAAAGCTTTACGTCTATTACAATAATAACCCTCCGATGTTGGCTTGGTAAATAGATCCATTTGCACCAATTAAACATATTTTACTAATGGCTACATGGGTCGCCATTTATTTTTATTTGGACCTATGAGATGTATTTTATTCAAATCATTTCCTGTTACATTCGTAATTTATGTCAGGTATAAGTGAGTTTTTTGATTGATATTTTTATTATAAAAAGGCCACTCAGCCTGGTGTATTGTGTGTGACCTACTACAAGCCCTTCATTGGCTCGGCTTTCAAACTTCTGTGATCTTTTTTTATTGTATTAGCCGAGCTTTTAGCTTTTATTGTGTTTTAAATGGATTTACATTGATGCATCAGCACGTCTAGTGGTTTCTCTGCATAATGGAGGTATATGTGCTGATCGTAAAGGTAATGGAAATTTCATAAACTATATTATGAAAATTGTGAATAATCGTTACGCTGCGCGATGAATAAAATCCTCTCACCATTACCTTGCATAGAAACTTTAGAGGGACTTTCTAGCTTATAGTGAGTGGGTAGTTCAGCTGTGGGACCTATTTTTAACAAGGATCTTTGCACACTTTTGATATCAGCTGAGGAATAGTTCTTATGTATCGGTCAGTTGACCTTTTCAATAAAATAATGGCCATTATTATTATTATTTGATGCTTATCAAGTGAATTTAAATAACATCTAGACAAGTCCATTTTCAAAGTAGATACTCAAGTACTCAAATTAATATTCTTTGATATATTAACCGTTAGAAACCCTCCTACTAGTGCTTATCTTATTTTGTTTCAAAATGGCAGACAAAGATTTATGTTAGACCTGGTTACAGGTTTTTTTAAATTTGGTGAACGCTATTTTAGAGCATATCAAACATATATGTCAAGATTGTCAGGATCTCCTCAAAAGGTATAGGCTACATATCACATAGATTCTCTCATAAACACATTAAATTATATTTGTCTACCTTGTGAGCTGTAAGACAAGTTTATTCATGGGATGGTCTTATTACTCATCTATTGTTTATAATTACGAGTACAGCCTGCTATAAGAAACAGTACTGTTACTTATTGCGAGTATTATAGTTAACTTGTTTTCGGCTTTCATTGGCCTACCTATTGTGTGTGCAAAATTGCTCTTGACTTAGATTCTCTTCTCCTTTTTACAAGACCCCAACGGAGTTTTTTTTTATCTCACTCCCCGTCGTTTTCCGCTCATTCTCACGCCTGCCAGTCGAGCAGACAGATAATGAAAAGTGCAAGAAACATTTGCGTGCTTCAGTTCATTTAACACTTCCAACCCCACCACTTTAGCTTGCTTTTAAAACACAGATACCACCTTACGTTCACATCTTCAATTTATTTCACTCCAACACTTCGTCGACTTTTTTTCTCCCTTCTTTACTTTGTCGCTCTCTTTATTTTCTTGTTTCCCTCTCACAAGACTTTTTTTTATCCACGTTCTTTAATCCAAGTCAACTGGATGTTAAACAAACGCCCAGAAGAGTGCTTTGTATAGTTTCTTTGTAGAATATTTCTACCGAAATGGGATTCAGACGTGATAGAATACTTTTATCGTGGTTCCCGTCTACTTTATTTGGGTTATGATTACTATGCGGACATGTAATTAAGTCGTCACCTCAATTTGTGTAAGTTACTTTATGTAATCACGCATTTACCATAGTAATTATTCATGATATGGATCAATTTGTAGAGAAAAGCATTTTCATCATTTTGAGTTGCTAACATTAGCTCGATACTAATTAATTAATAGCTCATCATATGTCTGTAATTCAATATCCGAGCCTATACGCTTTGGAGACAAATCAAGAACTGTAATTTGTGGCATGTTTTTGTGATAAAGGCCTAGATGACCAAATAATGGAGCCATACCAATGGTAGTTAGTCCATAGCAATTAATAAATTTTTATTCACGTTATATATATATATCTGTCTTGAAATATCTTGTTTTAATGATATTAGGTTTTAATTCTATTCTTAGTTCGTTTAGTTAATAATTTAAAGATATATGATATAGTAATGCAAATGGAAGAACTATGGAAAGCTTTTGATAGATTTTTAGATCAACTTTATGATAAAAAATCAAATAAGACATATTTTAAAAATCTTAAGTGTTAGCAATTTATATCAATGTTGGTGGTTGAAAGAGGGCTCCCCTCCGCCTCACCACTAGTCCCCACCCCTTGCACCCCCAAAACCAAAGTTTTCTTTAAAATAAACTCATTGACTCCCCAGTGAAACTTATTTTATTTAGCATGCAACGCTATCGCAAGATAGTGCTTTAAACATTGTTTTTTATCGTTTATTAATTTATGACTATTTAGTAAAGAAGATCGGTTGGCACGCAGACTAAACGTTAAGCCTATATAATCTGGCTTGCTGGTGATGGGAAGGTTGATGCTCAAATCCCGGTAGGGTGTACCGCGGGTAGATTTTCCAAAATTGTTTTTCCCACCCTTTATGCATATAAATGTGGATACATTTTATCTCAAATTCTTCCTTTATCACCCTTACACCATTAATGCAATATAATGTAAATAACCTGGACGAGTAATTAGATGTTGAGCAAAAAATATGAATAAAGAAAAGCAATTTAGTACTATTCCTTTGGGGGGGTGAGGGGGGTCATGGGATGAATTCAATACACTTCACATAATTAAATATCGACACTTAAAGCCCTTGGCCCTGACGAGTGCAGATTGATTACGGAAACA
The DNA here is from genome assembly GCA_902141375.1 of Timema poppense. Classification (NCBI taxonomy): domain Eukaryota; kingdom Metazoa; phylum Arthropoda; class Insecta; order Phasmatodea; family Timematidae; genus Timema; species Timema poppense. Next base: position 10,351 of record CABFOV010004126.1, read on the forward strand.
GTAGATAGCGCTAGCTACCGGACAGGTCTTGTGGAGAAATCATACGTTTGGAAATATCAGTTTTCTCGAGAACGAGCTAAATTTGTATGTTAATATTTCTTACAACCCTTCTAAGATGATGTATCGATGTTTATTAATTGTTACAGTTTCTTATTTTGTGTTTTAAAGCCGTCAGTTTTCTATTGAAAAATGCCAATTCTATCGATATTTGATTACTGTTAAAATGTTAAATTATAAATAATTATAAATAAATTAAAAGAAAAAGATAATCAAATTCAAAGGCACCCTTGAAAGATGTTAAAGAACTGTTGAAGAAAATTAAACTTTATGTTTCTACTGAAGAAATTATTTATTTTGGCCAAAAAAAGATTTACTATAAGAACTGCAAACACACACATTTTCTCACTCACGTCTCCTACACTTTCCTCTTACTTTTTTTGTGATTTTGTTAATCTCCAAACTACACAAGTTTTTATTGTTTCATTTACCAATATTTGCTTAAAATGGTTATTTGAAATTAAGGTCCTCATAACCTTATTAGAAGTGCTTTTTTTGAGATCATTAAGAATTTTGAAATGGTACCATTGGTTTCGAGCGTCTTATCTTTAGTATACTGCAGCTTTAGATTGGTTTGTTTGTCTTACCATTATTTTTAACTGGGTTATAGTTGATATTTATTTGCACCTTAAAGACCATTTCTCCCTAACATCCACGGTGTCTGCGGTACGGATGTTTCCATATCCGAGCGATTGGTAGAGCGTCCGCGTGGACGTTTTGGACTGAGCATGCGCAGTGGCGTTTTGAAGAGCCCAAACTTTTTTAATCGTGCAGAACTTTTCAGCAAATAAATTCGTCACGGAGAACTATCGTTCCCCTGATGCCAAAGGCACGTATTTGCAATTTTTTAAACTGTTTTTACCTGACTACACTTTTAAAGTTGTTTGTCGATATTTTATCCTATAGCAAAAGCACGAATTATTTTTCGAGTTAAATATCTTAAATTTTGATCTAAATTTAATGTTTTTCCATTGAAAATTGGAATTTTAAATATAGTTTTCTCAAAACATCAATTGGCATAATGGCTATGATACTTTGTAAATATATTGATTTAGATCACTCTAAAATATATAAAAAGTCATGGATGAAGGTAATTTTTCTTTTAAGTAATATATGTAGAATATCCTCTGTAACATTACATTACATTGTGTTACAATAGGACCCGCCCCATGTAGACATTAACGCATAACTCTCAGAAAAGCATACTACCCGCTCCAATTATTACGACACTATTAGGATCCCTACAATAGTAATCTTCTCTGTTGTAGTTCACGTAGGTTAATAAGACATAATATTACAATGTTGAACAATATATTTTCTCTATATAATCCAATTCAATATAATTAAACTGTTCATGTACTTACCAATTAAATCTTCTTACACTAGTAACCACCAAGGCTGGCCTACACCTAGCGTCCTAAATTGACGAGTGGGTCAAGCGAGATACGATGTTCCTACAAGACGTCCTGACACTCCGATTCTACTGACGAGTAATGGGCCGTCCAATTTTGAAGACGACTAGAGAATAAATATTCACCTGCCCTCTGATGGTAGGAAGATGAACTACTTTCAAAACAACGAATGATTGAAGAAATAGGCTGAAATTCCGATGGAGCAGTATCAATAAGATGTGCACTTGACTTTTTGAAGCCACCGTTGACGTCACCAAGCGTGTGTTCTGTTCTCCCACCTTCCTTCCATTGCGACGAAACCCCACTAAATAATAGGCTGTGCATATATGCCAAAATGACTATCTTGATAACTACGACCGACGTAGGATCATTGTCTTGGACCTGGACAATGGCAGGATAAACATTTATATTGTATCGGAATCGTAACTATGGCGATTCATTTAATGGACTCTGATTTATTTTCAACTTTTAGTCTTTTTGTAGTATAAAAATTAATTTTCTTTTTTCTAAATCTAACTATCTTTACCTGATCATTCTATTTAAAATGAAACTCTATATTTTGTATGTCGCCACTTGGACGCTAGAGTCTTTTGGAGAATTCAATCATGTAGATAGCCACACATATTAATTGTTTTAAAATTTGAACGAGTTAAATTTAATGTGTTTGAAATTGTGGATAGTAGTATTTATATTTTGTAAACATCGAGGTGACATTTCTTAATATTATTTTCATATTGAAATATCGTAAAGTAAAGTAACCTTCATTATTATTTTTATATTAATAATGAATTTAATTAACTGTTGCATATGTAATAATCTTTTTCCAAAGCTTGTCCTAATAGGACATTTACATTATTGTTTATTAAAAGAAAATAGTGTTTAGTTTCCTAATTCTAAGTCAGGATCGGATAGTCCCGGGGGAGTTTGACTAAAGTCTGTTAGCCAAACTCTCGCGTTATGTAAACTCTCTTGTATAAGATTTACTGGTAAAGTCAACGTAATTTGAAGCCTTCGTTCTTTGTATATAAAGAAACCTTTGTAACATTAGGCCCTTATATAGAAGTTATGTATCATACAGATGGTTGATATTATTATTAATCTATTGTATTAAATTCAACCCGTAATGTTGTTGAGTCTCATATAGACTGAACCATCAGAATAGTGAATAGATTTCAAGTTTATCTCTTTCTTGTAAATACCTGCGCAACTTTAATGATATAAAGTTGTTGTCTATAAATTTGATTTTCAACATAACTCATTATGATATAATGAGACCATGTATAGTTTTCTGCGCTATTGTTATTGTTTTGAATAAACCGCTCATATTGTATGCTTTAAAATATTGATAGTAATTTCCCTTGTCACTTGTTACTTAGATGTCACCCACTCTCTTTTATTATATTATATGGTTGTATTATAAAAGGATTCAGAGTGTAACACCTCTTATGATTCATCCATGAAATAATGCTCACTTTGAAATAAGTTTTGTTCAATTTTCTCTCTCTCTCTCTCATGTGTAAAAATTGAGCAAAACTAATTTCAAAGTGAGCATATTTTATATAAATCTAACCTTCGATAAGGAGTTGAATCGGTTGGGGAATCATGCTAAAAATATGTATTCAAAAAATTACTAGGAACTTGTAACAATAAACTCGAGTTTACAAAAAGAAGTAGGTTTATTAATAATTTACCTAGACAAATAAAATATATAATTTTTACATATTTTTGGTGGCTTTCCACATGTGTTCTCTTTCTATAGTTTTCCAATCCTCTCTCCAAGTAAATAGGGTGCATATACTACAAAATTGTGTTTCCTTCTCCTTGCACTCTAGAATAACTCAAACCTCAAAACCTAATCACTAAATGATTCCAAGTGTCTAAAAACATTGGAGAGCGATTATATATAAGTTACATCTTATTTGAATAAGAATGCTTCAGTTATTTTGATCAAATTTATCTGATTAACAAACCCTTCCTTCACCTCTGACAAGACATCTTGTGAATATAAGAAATGCCAGGTCTCCACAGTGGTTCGGATTCCACGTTAAACTGTAGGTCCTTCATTTCATCTCACATTCACCCTACCATTGCACATTAGCGTAAGTGCGTATAACCCGAACGGGTAGTAAGACGCGGTGCTAATAATAATAATAATAATAATAATAATATTTTGATTAAATTAATTCAAATAAAAATCGTTCTCTTTCTCTCTTTCGTACACACACACACACACACACACACACACACACATTATATTTTTATGAGTTTTATGTAATAAAAGACATTCTTTTGGGAATTAAATAATTATTTTATTACATTATTTATTTTCAAAAAAGTAATAAAATAAATGGTACAGCGCACCGCACAGACTTTCTCTCTCTTTCTATAAACTCGTAAGATTTCTGAACGGAATAATTTAAGAAGGCAAGATTTCCGTCAAGATTCAACAAAATTTCTGTTTTAAATCTTATATTTTTATTTTTAAAGAATGAATGTCCTCATTTGTATGTTTGGATCAATAAAAAAGATTAATATTGGGTCCACAAAACTAAAACATGAGGCTAACTATTTCAAGAGACCACTTGTGAGTGATCGTTCAAACAGAACTCTTGCAAGGACTGCAGATTACTTGTGTTTGTGTTAGTGTTAATACAGCTGGAGTAGCCGCTGTGTCTTGCGCGGACTGTGGAGGCGGGCTATCACCCGTTCTTGTCAACTAAGCTACACTTCCTTACAAAGTTTTGATCCCATGAGCAAACTTGGAATTTCAATGCATATTTTATGGCATACGTAAATCAAGTTATTCAGTAAAACGTTGCATATTTAAGTCTAAATATGTTTTGTAGTCTTAAGTATACACATTTATAAATCGCATGAATACTAATATTTATAGATGAATTAGTATTAATAAACAATTGTTGAATTGTGTTGATTTTAAGGGAACTTTAAGTATATTTATATAGAGTATGCTTATACCTACGCTAAAATCCCAGCGTTATCAAATAGGCATAGTATTAAAGATGTTAAATTTCAATTTTCAAAGTTTTATATCAAGAAGTGTGGCCTAAAACTAGATTCGGAAAACGTAAAAATTGAAGTTTCTTACCCTCATAGCTCTTGAATAAAAATAGATAAAAATACATTTATGGTGCGTAACATTTCATGGAAGAAAACTCTTTTGAATGGCGGAAAAAAAAATCTGTACATATGGCCTTAAAATATATTTTATACGCTATTTCCTGTTAAAGGAACAACTACGCAGTATTTGGCAAAGGCGCCAATTCCCTATACCAATAAGAAGATAGCCTTCACAACACCTGTCGCCAGAACTCTTTCTATTAGTTAGTTTTTACGCTGTTGACGAGGGGAGAAAAAGGCAAGGGGTATGTCATATATAAACCGTTTGTGCATATTATTAAAGGCAGCCAAGCAGACACACACAATTCGCGTTCACACAAGCAACGCAGTTAGGGACTCACTGGCTCTCGCAGTCACAGTCTAACACAGAATACAAGAACTTACATTAATATCACAAGTGTACATTGATATAAAGCATTTAATAATAAGTAATTAACAGATTTCATTTGAATAAACCATGTGTGAATAAACAACCATCAATAGTTCTCTTTCATACATTTATTAATTATACAGATTTAATTAGTGCTCGACCACGGAGCAATTAACATCTGCTTAAACGGTATCTATTACGTACAGTAATGATAGGCGCTCGACCACGGAGCTATAGACAACCTAAATATCATCACAGCAATATTATAATTGGAATTAATCCGAAGTTTTACAACTTTCACCTAGTACCTACATAGGTAGTATGCCTACTTAATTGAATTATAGCAGTATTCACGATGGAAAAGCATGTTTAAGAATTTGAGCGTGTTAAACATAAAGTTTTACTTCATTAAAAATATTGTTTTCTCCACTAATATCAGATAAATACGGAACTTACTTAACTACATAAACGAAAAACAACACCAAACTTAAAGTAAGGCAACACATTTGAAAACAAATTCAAAGTAGGTATTATTAATCCACAATATTATGTTGCCCACATATGGATAGATATGGTATTTAAAATCAATTTTCACCACTACAAAAAAAAAGGGACTTGGCATTAAAAAAAAAAGAACGATAAAGTATAGACCACGAACTTAGATTATAATGATAGTGATGGGATTGTTTTGATTTGCTTAATATGGCTATATATGGCTGATTATGGAACAGCTGAAACAGAATATCTGACTTTATCTGACAAAACTTCAAATTTGTCTCTTAGCTGACACCGAACTTCTGATAGTGAAACCTTAGTTGTGAAAGTCCCTTTCATCACAGAATATAATGCAAAATCAATCAAGAATTCATATTGTTGCGATGTTATACAGAGTGGATTTTCCGACACAAGTCAAAAGTTGTTTTTATTTCTTTCGTGGAATTCTTCCATAAAATAACAGTTGAAACTATAAATAAAACTGCACTGTGACTTGATTTGTTTCAACTCTCGACTGAATATTGACTGAACTTAAACTGCTTGAAGTTGCAAAGAAACTTGAGGTTTTAATATGCAATAGAATCTTCCCAGAAAATTCTGGAAAGGTTTCGAAGCTAACATTCGTATCTGAAAGCGGGGCGAAGTTCTCATAGAGACAGTGTTAACTGGCACCTTCTAGTGTCTCTGTCTGGTTTTGCCGCGTGCGGTCTGTGTGCTTCACAAACGTTCCAAGAAGGTGCGGGTGGGTAAAGCTGGCTGAGGTGACGCATGGCATGCACTTTGGTTTTATAATACTTGCTGCACTCTGGAAGAGCTAAATAATTTCTACCAAATACTTACATATACACATTTAATGGCCACACAAATTCACAGATTTGAGATCTTGTCACATTTATTTTTAATTTATTTTTCTTTCCTACCTTTTCGCGGATCACAAGTTGGGAACCGATGCACTACACCACAGTATAGCAACTCACGTTTATAGGCATAGAAAATGTCCGCGGACGTTTGGTTGTAGTGTGACATTTATTTCGTCTCTAGCTACCGTGGACACCGCGGATGCCAGTGTGAAATGGCCTTGAGGGCTTGTTCATTGGCATTAGGCTACCTCTGGTAAGGGACAGTAACCCAACCCCTAATTTTGGTTTTCCTTTCTCCACTTCTTACTACCCGCCCGGGGTATCCTTATTTACACTAATGGTGTAGTATGCTATGAAGAAGGTGTTTTTTTTTTTTAAAGAAATGTACTGGAACATTAATGGAAGAACATTGGAAACATTGTGGGGAAAATCACCTGAAATTGAACCCCAACCTCCCCGTAACTGACAAACCAAATGTTATTGTTCTTTCCGTGTCTATTACAAGTAATGTTGACCTTTTCCGGTGGCTTAAACTCTTAAATATAATCATCTGCCTTATATTTCAGAAACACGAAAGAATTTTGAAATGTATTACCGGTTTACAAAATGAAAATAACCCTAAAAAGCCAAAATATATTTTTTTAACACGTACAATAACCCCCAACAAATAATCAAAACAAAACCTCTCATTTTAGCAATAAAAAATCAAACCCTGTTATTTCCGTTTCGCCTTACCTCAATAATCAATTATTACTCGTTTCATATATATTTTCTTACAGTTTTAATACTGATACCTTTTTATTTGTTAATTTCTCTGTGTTTTGATGTAGAAACAATAGGAGTCTAGCTGTAATGTTGGTGATTTGACATTTTTAAATGTAACTGTAAGTAGTATTAGTTGCAAAGTTTTCCTAGTAAACTCGTGAAATGTTTGGTAATAATATTAGCGGAGATCTTATATTGGCAGTAGTTGGTGTAGTACTTAGTAACATATCCCACATAAAGAAGAAAACGGATCATTGTGGAACCCAACGCCATTTTGTTCGATAGCAAAGTTCAACTCCCCGGTTATAAAATACCAAATGGTAGTTTTATTTGTGGCGAGACCTTTTTCTTAACAAACCACAGCTTCTTATTCAAGTTACCGCCACTGAAATTATCTCTTAACTGCATTATATATACATGGAAGCACCGGTGTACTCTGACCACTAGATGTTTCCCAAATAACTCGGATAACTTCGATTTTATTGCTCTTTCTCTTTCCCCC
>CABFOV010004126.1:40187-56179 GCA_902141375.1 Timema poppense
GGGGGGGGGGGATGTAATTGTAAAGTTTAACTTGGATATTAAAATTAATAGTGATTTGTTCTGGGGATGATCTTACTAAAATAGAAAAAAACAAAGTAGCAGTCATGCGTTTTACAGAGAATTTATATAAACAAATAGGTATGAATAATTATTAATAATAATACAAACATATTATACCTAATTTTTCAAAGAACGAATATGTCATGGTTTTTAGCCAGACTGCGCAGTTTACTAGACTGGTTTTGCGACGCTACTGACAATTTGAAATTTTTTGAACTTAGTGGTAGGTTACCATTTAATTTTATTTTTAAGGTTTGTGGTTCAACGAAACAAAGGAATTATTAAATAAAAGCTCGAAACAATTTTCTCGAACGGCGGCATTGCAGACCCGCAATTTATGGACGCTGAAAAGAAAACCTGCAAGTGTGTTTGAAAGTACTCTGGAGTTGAAATGAAGACAGGCTGTGAGCTATAGCATTTTCACCATTGAAAGAACCTTATTTTAAAGCTAAAAAAGCTACTATATCTCTATTAATTTATTCATAGGCAGAGTATTGTGCCGTAATCACATTGTTATTTGGTTTTACAGAAGCTTATACACAAAAACGGACACACACACACATTGTGTGTTCACGTCTTACTACCCGTCTGGGCTATCCACATATTTACGATAGTACCGTAACGCTTTGAAAGTTAGAATTTAGAGAATAGTTCCCTGCATTTGCGTGGAGGCAGAGTGGGAAACCATTAAAATGGGTTGGTAAAAACCCGGAAAAGTCAGAGAATTTGGTGTGACATGAGTAAGTCGGGAAGGAGTCAGGGACATTTTTTTAAGGTCACTCCAATTTTCAGATGAACTTGCAATTAAAAACAATATTTAGAAGATTATATCCTAGGGTAAACTCTGTATTTAATTCATTGTATTTTTTTTAAGAACAAGTCATATTTGTCTTTAATAATTCTTTTTGACAATAATTTAATAGAAATTGATAGCGTATAGCCCAAACGGGTAGTAAGACAGGGTGCTAATAATAATAATAATAATAATAATAACTTTTCAAATGAAAAGAAAAAGTTTTCATTTAATTCCAGGACACCCTTAACAGGTATTGAAGAAAACAAATCGAACAATTTTTGAGTAAACTATTGAAACTATTTTCTCGGTCTTNNNTTTTCTCGGTTTTTTTTTTTTTTTTCATAATTTTACCATTTACACAAGCTTATTAATTTTATTTACCAATTGATTAGAGATACATTTTGAAAATATTTACGATTCTCGTATCACTCTAATACCACAAGATTCGAGCATCCGATGGTTCAATCTTTAATTTATAGCTTTGCATACAAACACAGCGAAAATATATATTTTGTTGGAAATGCCTGTTAAAGTAAGGGAAGTTTAAGAGTTTTAAAGTGTGTCACCCTTGTTTTAGTGGGGGAAACACTGCATTACCCCATCCAGGATTCTAAATTTGATCCCCCGTCATCGGCAAACCAGACAAGACAAGACGACGCCAATGCCCGCCTGTTCATCCATACCAGTTGTATTTTTTTAATATCTGGAAATAGAAAGCAATTGAGAGGGCATAGCTAAGTGGCGGTGAGGACCAAGTAATGAACAAACAATGCTTTTGAGAAATGAAATCCCAAATCCCTCCCAGCTAGCTTTTTTTTTGGTCGTTTCCCTCCAACGAATTGATAACAGCGACAAGCATATTTGGTTCCCAGAGCGGCTCACTCTTAACAGCCGCTGTCGAGGCTGTCCTCTCCACACGTACTTTGTTTGCTAATATAACCTACAGACCTCTCGCACTGATGTATTTGGTCTTCATTGATGAAAAGGACTGGCTTGAATCCCGGATGGCTAACAGCAATGTAATATATATATATATATATATATATATATATCAGTGTGGATCTCTCGACCTTCTTCACACCAGAATGGACCATTACTCCTTACACCAAGATCAAGCCGTTAGTAGCTCTTGTGTTAAAACTACTAATAACAGATCCAATAGAATATGGTTGTTTCTATGGTCCTACTATACATACATGGCATACCTTTCTATACCTCAATCCCAGGTTCTTCTCATGACAGTCTCACTATACTAGCCACGCGGCAGACCTCTCTATATATCGAGCCCTAGCTCTTCTCATGACAGCCCCACTATACTAGCCACGCGGCAGACCTCTCTATATATCAAGTCATAGCTCTTCTCATGACAGTCCCACTATACTAGCCACGCGGCAGACCTCTCTATACCGCAATGAAGTCTCGAGCCAGTCATAATATCATCGCACTCACTCGCTCTGTTATTTTCATGCGTCTGGCGCTAATAAACGTTTTTATTATTCCGTGGACATGCCTTTCTCCAGTATTAGAACCCGAGGACGATAATTTAAGACAACACGCCACTGCTCTGGCTACGGGCAAACGACCCTCGGCGATGAGCCCAGAATAAACATGTTGATGTTCAGCTAGTCGTCAGGTTACTGTCTTAAGATATTTGTTGGATATTTCCCCCTCTTTTTTTATTGTATATCGTAATTCAAGTTGGAGTTTTTTTAAGTAAAATAAATAGAAAACAATCGATTTTGTTTGGTCCGTCTTTACTTTCTCTCGACCCCTCGGAGAGAGAAGTATTTTGATCGTCAAAACAATCGAACTCTAGATTTGATAGATATCAACACTTCATGACCCCCTTAAACCGAAAAGTAGGCGTTCGTGATTTTGTATTTTGGTATAAAGCCGAAATAGTTTTACCAATCGGGCTAACACTTTTTATCTAGATTTTTCATAAGGTCCCCCCGCAGATTAAAAAAAGATATCCAACCTTAAAATTAAATTAAATTAAATCAACTTAAATTAAATTAACTAAAGGGAAAAAAGCGAGAGAATAAACTTTCTTGAAATCAATTCTAACAATTTTGATCAAGTTTTCCTAGTAGGCACTGATTGAATAACATAACAAACCAAATGAAAATCCTCATCCCCCCATGAAATTGACTTTGTAGGCTACTATACATAAGTAAAAGTTTCCAATTTTGATCATATCTCCGAAACTATTTGAGCTATGAAATAACTTATCGTTGTTAAGTTCTAGTAGTCCCTATACTATTCGGTGGCCACATGGTCTAGCGCGCTACTCTCGTAGTAGATTAAACTCCCGATGACGGGATGATTGAGGCTCGAATCTTGGTCAAGCATACCGAGTTTAAAAAAAAAAATTGCTTTCCACATGCCCTATATGCAAATGTTGGTACATGTCCTCTAAATATAACATTCCTCGTCCTCAAAACCATTTATTGTAATTAGTACATAGGCGTATATGCCGTACAGTTATTAAGACGCGGTGCTTTTTAAAAAAACCATCTCAACAAGCAGTTCAAGCTTCAAGAACAACTAGACAATGGAAAACTCATCTGGGAGAGTCTCCAACTATTCTTACTTCTTCCGCTGATGTAAATATTAATATATATACAATCTATGGTGAGCGTAATCTTTCATGAAATTTGACCATATTTTCACACTTTTTTGAATAGACATTTTTTAAATTTTGTAATCAATTTTTCTAATCCTCTCGTAATGCATTTTCGCCATATTCAGTCATACTGAGAAAGTTAACTTTTCTGAACACACATCTAACCATTTCAAGAGAACGTATGATACCCTCGAATTATTATTGAATAAAGAACTAATTATCATTAAAAATATGACCTCTATTTTATGATTTTTAATTCAAACGTTCTCATCTTGATGATGGTGGTGGGAAATCACTGAACTTGTTAAATCTTGTTTTTACACTTATTTAATGAATTTCACTAAAAAAATAATCAAGTAAAACTATTTTATTTTAATTCACACTGAAACTATATTTTACAAATAAATTTTTTAAACTTTGATTGTGTAGCACACAGAACTGTTCCCACAAAGTTATTTATAAGAGAGTGTCTGTATAATGTCATTGTAATTTGCACCGTTTGTACAGTTGGACTGTTGGATTATTTTTATGCTTCAGGGCTATTTTATTTTGTTTGTTTGTTAAATAGTAACCGAATCCTAATTTCACTGCCTCTGTCTTTAAACAATTATGCAATTTAAGCGCATAATCCGAATGGGTAGTAAGACGTGGTGCTAACAAAATGATATGCAATGTAAACATATAAATACTCACTCACTTGTAACGTTTGTATTTTACACACCCCTTTTGAGCAATCAATAGAGATAATCAGATCTAGTCCAACGTAATAATATTTAAAACGTATTTAATTTACACAATATTTAGCATTACATATAAACGTGGTGCAACATCCTTCTCTATCTCTCTATCAGCCACCCAAACAAAATCTTCTTGGGGGACAAGGGTGGAAAGATGAAGGATGACTGTATCACGTACTCAAATGTTCTAGAAGCAAAACCTTTATAAACGACCCTGTTCGGAGACGAGGACACTCGCGTAATGGTCGCCGAGCAGCTAGGGCCTGCGTTCGTAGAGACAGAACACATTTTTATTAATAACATTGTAATCATCCCGAAGGAGTGAAATAGCTCCGCGTGGGATATCGTCTCACATATTCACCCTGCTAAGTATACCAATAAAGCTTAATAGACACTTGATTAATTTTACATAAGTGATCTCAATTATTATAAATCTATAGAAAAAATGTCCTCAATGGATTATTCCCACATGAACAATGAACAATAACAATAGGTCGGCACCCGCAACGCGAGAAATAACATTACATATGTGTTGCTCTCCGCAGGGAATGAACCGTGAACCGTAGCACTAGACACTCAAGAGTAACATATTACTTAATCAATCCTAGTTTACGAGAAGTATTCATTCCACAGTATATCTAAGTGGTCCAGCTCCAGATCTCGGAGTCTAGGAATATAGTCTTGTTGCACCCAAAGGTATTGAGGTTCAGAATCTAATCTCCAGACATTGAGTTAGTCGAAGAACTAACCGGCATTCCACAAATAAATAGATTAATAGTAATAACCGGTTAGTGAGACCTGCGAGTGACATTGTACATTATTAGGTGTTGAAGCTCAACTCGGCTGAGGAGGGATACCACAGTGCATTCCACTTAACACTGACGGCCTTATTAATAGAGTAACTTGATCATTATTCTATCTAACTGGATATGTTATATCTAATCTTTTCTTGCTTTTCCAACTAGAGCTATATCTCAAATAGAATAGCCTACACTTGTGATGTATCCATACGAACTAATTGTGGTTTAATTCTGTTTTCAGGTAAGTGCACACCTGGCTGGTATTTCTTGTGGTCCTTGGCTCTTCTATGATATTTGAAGGCCTCCGAGGTAAGTTTCCCTTATCAGTTGGTCTCAATTTTGACGCTGTGTAGATATTGTTCAATTCTCTTTGATAGGATCGTTTAGAAAAAACAAACAACATAGTTTGCTGAAAAGTTAATACTCGTGTAATTTTGTAGATATTGAAAATATCAATCAAAAGGGACAGCAGCAGATAGTATGACTTGACGTATGATTACATGAACATAGATATATACCCCAATTTCCATACGAATGTATACATCTTTCAGCTAGAAAAGTTAGTAGGCTATTTCCACATATTCAGGCGTTTTTTAATGTTAATTGGAGCTGTCACCTTTGACATATCATCATTACCTATAAAACATGTTTAGGCATACATTATCTAAAATGTGAAGTAGGACTACTGATGGATGGCCTTTTGTCGATGTTGACTAATTCTATTTTTCATTTCCTAGCTATCTTACATGTAGAGAAAGTATTGTGATCGTGAAAAAAATCTAACTTGGGATTTTTTATGAATGTCTATGTTTCATGCCCCTCCCCTTCCAGCCCCACGAATCTAAAAGATAGGTTTTTGATTTTCCGTCGTTCTATGTGTCTGTCTAACCCTAACATTAAGAGTAGTTTAATAAATAGCGAAAAGAGAAAAAAATAATTCAAAATTGGCTCTAATTCTTTTGATTAAAATTAATCTCTAGGCTTTGATTAATATTATAAATAAAATGGCTATTTTCATTTTCCCATGAATATGACTTTTAGGATACTTTACAGAAGCGGAAATTTCCGTATCTCAGTAACTATTATATATACTAAATAACTTGTCATTGCAAAATTATAGTACGTACTATTAAAAGTAAAAGGCTTTATTTGTAATATATCTTTATAAAACCAATATTCTAAGATATTGGCAAATATATTAGTACAATTTTGTGAGCTTTAGTTGTACAGAGATACTACCTATGTTTTAACGCATTCATTCTCTAATGCCATTGAGTTATTAAATATTAGTAAGTATCTCAAAAGGTTTATGTTCTTTTTCCTTAAACCTTTTAGGGAAATGTTTTTACAGCAATGATCTATCTCGATCATTTTAAACTCATTAGTCAATATCTACCTTTTTTTATTGGTCTAAATTTATAGTTGAGAAATTTAATAACAATGTTATAAACATAAAATTTGCAACCCCTAACCAATTTTTGAAAATTTAAACTGGAAGTCGATATTTTAATACTAAGTGTTGACCCTTGTGGACCGAATATATATATTTTTGTTCAAATATACAAATGAGGACTTTAATCCTTTAAAAATAAAATTATAAAATTTAAAACCAAGATTCCAAAAAGTTTTACGTGAGTATAAATCAATATTTCCTTGGGTTTGCTAGTGTATATTATTTTGTTTCCCATATATTACGAGTTTTGAGTAAATATCTCTATTTTTAAACAATGGAGTGAGAAAGTCCGTGTGGAGATCTATACCATTTATTTTATGTTCGAAAATATTCTTTCTTTAGCCATCCGACTATATTTTCAAATTGTGGCTTATGGAATTATTTCATATAATTAGAATTTATAAATAAACTATATGTATAATTATTTTGGTAGAAACTAATACTTACATCGCTATAATTTCTATAAATTTGTATTTAAAAAAAATCTTTTCTTTAAAAATCAACATTTTTTGGAAGATGGTAGACTTTTCGTTAAAATAGAGCTCAGGGAAATTATTTTGGATAATTTTAACGTCTTAAGGATGTTCTTTTAATGTACCAAGAAACAGAATATAAACTTATTTTGGAAGGTTTTCAAATATAAGTGTGGTTAATATTATAAGAGGGAAAAATAACAATATATTTTAAGAAGTAGCTATAATTATGTTGGCTCTAATTAGTAAAGTTGTATTATATATTTTATTCTTGTCGGTCCATCCTTTAGAACACCGTTATTATATTACATAGTTTGTTGCGGCTGATTGAAATACTTAGGCTGTAGGGGTCCAATGTTTTAAAATGACTAATGTTGGCTGGTAATATCGTAGCATGAAAAATTGAGGTTCACTCTTCTACTAGACTCGCCACATTAAAATATATACATTAGAATAACTAAAGTATCAATTGTAGCTAGCTTGGACAGAGTTTATTGAACTTGGACAAGATTGTGCACCTGTAACATCTACGTAGCGCATAATAATTATTATATATACTTACTGTGGTCAATAAGATTAAGATCTGCTTTGGTGACTGCATGGTCTACGGCGTCACTATTGTGTTATACTATACTGCCGATGACAGGGAAATCAAGGTTTGAATCCCGATCAGGTGTATGAGATTTTTTTTTCTATAATGGTTTTCCACTCTCCCTCCACCCAAATTATGGTATACCTCCTATAAATTCAACCTTCCTTATCCCGAACTCATTAGCGTAATTGGTACATATGCGTATAGCCTGAACAGGTAGTAAAACGAGGTGCTAAATAAAAATAAAAGGTCTAAGAGAGGTTACCCCAAATGGGATACAAACTAATCTATGTTGGGTTATACATAGTATTTACTTTTTATATACCGTTTTCAAATTTAATTTAAATGCAGGTGACATATCTAAACATAGCTTTACATTTCATGAACCAACATAACTCAAATAAAAATAAATAACTTAATTTAAAATAGCAACATTTGTTATATAGCCATTATTTTACAAAAATTAGTTTAACTTTAAATCACGTGAACAATATTTAACTTTAACTATAATTTAGCTAAAAATTCTCAATATTTTTACCGGGTTGGTAATCCTTGTGTGAAATCCTTGTCCAGGCATTATAATTTAAGTTAATGGGCGTTAAAAATAATAACACTAATCTCCAGTATGAATTATACATTTCCCCAGATGTTTGCGGCACCCTTAGGGGAACCTCATGGAGTACCCACACACCCACTTTGGGAACCATTGAGCTTGATGTATAAGAATAAAATTCAAAATTATAAGACAGTGGCGCACCCAGATCAATGAGACAAGGGGGGAATTCGCTTCCCTCACAATACCTTAATCTAATTTTAATAAAAGCCAAAAACATGTAGAGCATTAGAAATGTTTCGTAAGCGAGATACAATTTAAGATCAGGCTTACTCCTTGAAGCTCAAGTTGTACAGACATACACATTAAAAATGCCCCTAAAATTAACAATCGTAAAGAATTATGTAAATAATAGCCCCGGTACATTGTATGCTCCCACCTTCCCCGTTTGAAATAAAACGAGTGCGAGAAAAAGTATTTACTCGCTAAATATTTTTTTAAACTAGTAAAGTGACATCCAACCACATATTTGAAGTCTGAGCCCTTCACTGAACGTGCCAAGTACTCTTCTTATTCGCGTCTACAGCCTACACACAACTTGTTTATTATGGACGCTTGGAGGACTCGTGGCTTCGCGTGTTCACATTATCGCTTTCACACTTTATTTTGTTTATTTTTCGATACTAGATTACTGAGGTTTTTTTTATCATATTTAAAAAATAAAATAAAATAGTTGAATGGGTTTACTTGCAGGCAGTGATTTTAAAAACTACTCCTCATTAACTGTTTTGTTTACGATCAGAATGAAAAGTTAGTTCCAAATTTGTGCACAGAGATGCTTAGGGCAGCACAGAGTAGTCCAAATAGACCCACGTACGACTGACCCATATTGTAAATCACGCGCTCAGGTTCAACACATTGAGTCTCACTGCAAAAAAACCATTAATTTTAACCGTTATTTTTACTCGTCTTGCTATCGGAACAGTTAACGAGAAACTATTAAAATGCTTAAAAGTACTTAATTGTTTCCTCTTTTTTTTCCTACCTCCCCTAAGCAAGAAGCGCTCGCTATCTTATCTAGCTGTTCATGTTTGTAGGGAAGTGTATATAATTGAGCAGGGGTAGTAAAATGAGTTGACAGTAGTAAATGTGGGTTGCAGAGATAAGACGCGAGCCGGGTGTGGAGGGGGAGCAGATGCAGCGCCTGTAATCAGCGGCTCACGTGGTTTCAGCCAGTAACATAGCCTCGCGTCATACTAACTGTGGTGCAGCTGTCTGAATTGACCGGCGAATGCCCCTTTATCTCCATTTGCACTAGTATTACCACAGAGGTAATTTGGGACATTCTACAGGGAAAAGAAAATCCATTCAATTTTTCCTAAATATTTTCTAACATATTATTTAAATGAAACGAATGCAATCGTGATATCCCAAGTAATAAAGTTTTCACTTCAGGTTAATTGTACATGTTGACAACCTCTTAACTATTAAAAGGGCTTTTAATCCACTCGTTTCCAGTATCGAAAACAAAGAAAATATTATCTAATAGTAGTTGATAGTTATCGAAAATGCTCGATAGTTTGTTTTTTCCCCGCAGTTCATTTGTGAACTAATCCTCGAATGACTCAAGAACTTTTTGACGAACAAACAATGAAGCATAACTAAGTTAGCCAACAGTTGGATTTTTTTAAATTGTTGCTTAAATTTGGTAAATATCAACCAACGTATTTTCCTTGACGTTCAAGTTTAGTCCTTCATCACGTAACCACACATTTCTTAGAAATCTCATTTGTATCTTAATTAATTCCATCCTCAAATATATTGCAGACTCCACTTTGAGTGCCTTAGATAACTTAGGGTGAACCATGGTAGTATATATAGCCTTGCCTCAATTATAAGATATACTGGTTAGTACGTGTAAGGAACATCGGATACGCCGGTTAGTACGTGTATGAACTATACCTGTAACTTAGGGTGGACCATGGTACTATATATAGCCTTGCCTCAATTATAAGATATACTGGTTAGTACGTGTAAGGAACATCGGATACGCCGGTTAGTACGTGTAAGGAACATCGGATACACCGGTTAGTACGTGTAAGGAACATCGGATACGCCGGTTAGTACGTGTAAGGAACATCGGATACGCCGGTTAGTACGTGTAAGACAATTATAAGATATACTGGTTAGTACGTGTAAGGAACATCGGATACGCCGGTTAGTACGTGTATGAACTATACCTGTAACTTTGTCAAAGAGATTTAGAACTATTAATTTACTTTATTTAGGTTTACTTTGACCTAAAGTACTAAAAACATCTCGATTGCGTGTCATTTCTTTCCCGCTCTCCACGTCCAGGACATATTCACACTAAGGGATAGGTTTACAAGGTAGACTTTAGATCAAATGCACCCGCATCAAGGATAAAAGAAACACCTCAATACACCCTTCAAGTACTTGAACCGACCTCCCCGTCATCGGAAAATCAAAACCCACGCAGCTATTATATTGTTATATTTGTTGGTACGTTGACAACTCGATACACACATAGTACATACATCAGCGCCATGTTGGATCCCAACCAATCTAATTGTGGGGACTTTATCCTACCTTGAAACGAAAGCGTGTTTGCCGTGAAAGGACAAGAAGAAGAAGAGGAGGAGGAAGATGTTGCCGAGAGGTAATTCTTGAAATGGAGGAATCTCGACTAACGGGTGTGTGGGGCCGCTAGCGTTGTGCCTGCCTGGTTGGAGTCTGGTGGATTGGAAGGTCTCTAAGCAGAGGAGGGGAAGATGCTGTGTGAGACAGAGAATGGAAGGGGGAGAAGTGGAGCGAGCAAAAAACTTGATCTTGAGGTAAAACATTCCAGTCTGGTGGTGTTATTGTCCTGCGACACACAGGGTACACCCGGATGACAAAGATTTTACTGCCCGTCATGAGAAAGGAGGGCAAAGATTTGACTTATTCAGTCTTCTCTTATTTTAGTCACAGATGAAACAATTATTTTAATACAAATTGAATATTAAAATACAATTTTTTTTCAACACAATAGTATTTTTAGTGCCGTGTCATACTACCTGTTCAGGTTATAGATATGTACTAAACACGCGAGTAGGTTAAGGATGAGGGATATTTAATTTTAGAATAAGTGTACTCCCATTTGTGCGGAAAACCATTTAGGAATAACCACCCTCATTACAACCGACCGGGATTCGAACCCGATCTCCACGTCATCGGCAGTCCATTCTCTTGCGAGTGTGACGCCTTAGACCATCAACCACCGAAGCAGGTCACAATAGTATTGAGGCAATAATACTCAGGAGATCGGATGCTAAGGGCATGTCACGTTTCTGTCTGATCGCCAATACACGACTTACTTGCGTTCTCATTTTGTCTGGAAGTTTAGTATAAATCAAATTTAAAAAAAACAACTTGTTGATCAGTAGAATACCCCAAATCTGAGGGATGGAGTCAAAATCCCAACTTCACCTCTAGGCATGGCCATATAATATCTCAATATCAAGTTTGAACAAAATTCGTTGAACAGTTTTGGGTGTAATCTCAAGGACTAACAGACAACATTTTAGCTTATAAGACCCATTATTTTATTTTTTTAGTCTGGAGGTATATAAAACGTAAATATTCATCTTAATTTCAAGCTAGAAAATGTTTAACATACAATACTTTCTATGTACGAGAAAGTAAATAGTAATAAAAGTAACCGTGTTGGTGGAGTCAAGTATAATAATATCACTTTAAGGGTTACGACTTGTTTAAAGGCTTATTACAAATAAAAAATATAATTGTTTCTAACATTATAAAACTTTTTTTGGTTAACGTACACTTAAACACGACTTACAAACCGTTTACCTAAGGCATAACTACACACACATAAGCCAGATATTGTGATATTTGTGTAATTACTAATTACTGTTGTGAAATATTAAATTAGTTTATACCATGCCTCACGAATCTGAGTTTGACTGCTCTAGTCTACGAAAATACAACCTTTTCGCTGCCAACATTGATACTATTTTACTATTTGATTATACCTTCGGGACGGCTAGTTTTACCATTACAACCATGATAATCTCGAAATAAATTTGATGTTAATCTTTTGAAATCTTAATTACGAACAAGCGTAGACTAGTCCTGTTCCAAACATATTCGTTTTCAATATAGTTTTCATTGTTCAGCGTCATTCAAGGTAGGTCATTTAAACTTCTGCTCTCTCTCTCTCGCTCTCTCTCTCTCTCTCTGTGTTTGTCCTGCAGGGTCGGCTACATCCAGTGGCGTAACCGCGAGAGGGGAGAGAGGACCATAATTGGGGTATCCCACCAGGACATGAAATATGTTTAGTAAAATCTAAAACCATATTAAGTAGAATTATAAAATAGAGTGGATGTGTATATCCCGAACACCTATATAATATAATAGGCCTACGTATGACTTAACATTTAGTATAAAATGTTCTCACTTTTGTCTAAAAAAAAACCCAAAGTTTGTATTACTAAAAGGTCTTTCTACCGTAATTCTACCTTATCTGTAATTATTTGAAAATAGTAATAATAATAATAATAATATTAAGCACCGCGTCTTACTACCCGTTCGGGTTATACGCTTTAAGTACTAATTACACTAATGGATTAGGAATTGGAAAGGTTTAATCAGAGGAAGTGAACCCGCATTTGCGTGGAGGGAGAGTGGAAAACCGTTTAGGAAAAACCACCCCAGTTCACCCGACCGAGATTCAAACCTCGATCTCCCCGTCCTCAGCAGTCGAGCTCAACACGACAAGCGCGTTAGCCAACTACGCCACCGAGGCGGGTAATTATTTTAAGTCAGTCTCTAATGGGCCTGTAAGATCGTCAGCTTCCTTTGAACAGCCACAACCTTTTGTACCTGGATTGCATTTCGGATAGCTCAATGGTAGGTCATTGGATTCTAAACTCAAGGTAACAGGTTCAATTCCCGCGCATATGTATCACTTTTAAACTTATTTGTATTTGGAAAATAAATGATAACAAACTGAAGCTTTGTTTAAAATAAAATAGATAATTCACTAAAGCTTGGAACATAGAGTTTGGGGATTACACTATATAAATATAAAATTATGTAGGCCTACTTTTATTCCACGGAGTCTCACTACCTGTTCGATATAAGGATTATAATATGTATATTAATATTATGCTACAGGAGGAATGATATATAATTTAGAGTATTTTAATTTCACTCACATTTACTTGGAGAGATAATAGGGGAAACTCCTTCAAAGCACCCGGCCAGAATTCGAACTCCAACCTCCTCGTCACCAGTGAACCAGACTGAATGAATGAGCTTGAGATTTTGTGGGGGGCGGGGGGGGGGGAGGTGGTCTAGGGTGGGAAGTTGTTTTTTTTTAAGTTTTGAAAACACTTTATTGTTTATTTCCACAATTTAGTTAAATTTATGCCACTTTTAATTATTAATGGATAGTTCACATTTCTCCTTTTTTTTCTGTGACAGTTCTCAGCCCGCAGATTCCCACCCGAGTCTGTTGTGTCGCCCCCTGCAAGTGTTCCTCCTCCCGTCTCGAGCTGGTGTCAAATGTTGTTGTAGCGAGTGTAGGGTAGGTCGCGGACGGACGTGTCACGGAGTGAACAAGTTCTCTCCTTGAAGCTGCGAGGAACATTCCCAGCTCTCGTCACATACAAAGTGAATGGTGAGCTTCTTTAGATAAGCGGCCGACTAAATATCGGGGGACAGACATATCTCTCCAGTGACACAATCGCACTGTTCAACACTATTGTCACATGGAGCTTACGTTGGCTGGGATAGATCATTAGAATATAACCCAATATTCTTTGTTCTTTGAAATTAGGAGTCCCTTTAATTTTTTACTTTATATACAGGGTGTTCTTTAGCATGTACACACTTCAGCGGCGGACAGGAGACACAAAAACAATCAATATCTGTCCCATTTGACCTTGTTTCTGAGATATTCCTGGTTGTACTCCGGTAATGTGGATTTATTTATTTGAGGTATTTAACTTCCAATGTCTGAATCGAATAAATGATATCAGCACACGAGAATGTCTATGAACGAGAGTGAAAGAACCTACTAATTTTGTGAATAAAAGTACTTTCACATACCTTTCAAGGTTATTCTACATGCCACCTATGACTTGGGTCCGATGGCCCTACTACCCCCCCGTGACCGCGTGGTCTAAAGCGCTACTCTCGCAGCGGACTAAACCGCCTAAGAAAGGGATATCGGGGTTTGAATCTTGGTCGTGTTTAATGAGGGGGGTTTTTCCCCAAATTGTTTTCCCCTCTCCCTCCACACAAATGCGTATACACTTCCTATACATATAACCTTCCTNCGCAGTGGACTAAACCGCCTAAGAAAGGGATATCGGGGTTTGAATCTCGGTCGTGTTTAATGAGGGTGGTTTTTCCCGAATTGTTTTCCCCTCTCCCTCCACACAAATGCGTATACACTTCCTATACATATAACCTTCCTCTCCCTAAAACCGTTAGCGTATTGGTACATAGGCGCATAGCACTGCCGCTAAAAATAAACTTGACTTACACTTGACCAGTTTGTTGTCCCCCTAATAGCGTCACGTGACAAGATTACGTCATACTTATGATGCAATAAGAGAGAGTGTACTAAATGCCACGGCCGAGTTTTGTTAGTTCGTTTAACCTGCACTACTCTTGTAGATCTGTGCGGCTGCGACGTGCTCGCGAGCAGAAATGGTAGCTCTGAGTAAATAAGGTAGCACAACAAGTTAGCTGGGACAGTGACGCTTCTGAATATGGATCCGAGGGAAGACAAATGTTAAACTTTGAGATAGTTCCTTTACACTAAATAATAAAGCGCTGCTCAAGGGTATGAAAACTAGACTCTAGTTACGTGTTTTTCTTAGCACTAGGCTGGTCGAATGGTCTAAGGCGTTACTCTCGTAACACAATGAACTATCCATTACGGGGGGATCGGGGTTCGAGTACTGGTCGAGTGTACTGTGTTTAGAAAAATCCCCCACTTGTCCTCTATTCTTATGAGGATACATTTTCTCTCACTTATACCTCCTTATACCTCATCTTTAGACCGTTAGGGTAAACATGCAGCCAACCCAAACGCTATGGACAAAATCAAACTAGTCATGTATTAATGATTAACTAAAATAAGTTGAAAAATAAAACCTTGAAATGGGAAGTGAGCCCAGGACCTTTTGCTCTACCACTGAGATATTATCCAAGGATACACGAGTGAACAATAGTATCGCGAGCTATCAGATACTACCCCCACCAGGAGGGTGTGATGTCAACATCATGGGCACGGGATGAATCCTGCATAGCTCAGTGGTAAATCATTGGTGGGCTAAGACAAGGGTCCCGGGATCGATTCACGTGTTCAGGTGTCAATTTAAAACTAATTTAAATTAATTGAAATGTGGTTCCCCCCACACAGACAGTGCCGTAGTTCAATGCTTTGCAACTTGTGTGTTGATATTCAATGTATTAATGAGTTAGAATTGTTTCTGAAACAATTGAAATATGATTTATAGTAACCGAGAACTGTTCCTACATACTCTATAGCATTAGGAACTCAAAAGCTCGTTGCTGCACTTGAAAGGTACTTCACCTATCCTTATCTTGAGCTAGTTCTATCCAGTTCACCTTATTACACTTTATATTTCTTTCAGGCCCATTCTAATGTTATTCTTCCATTTGCGTCTAGGTCTTCCCACTGGTCTCTTCCCAGTCAGTTCTCTGAACAAAGTTCTAGACTCTCTCATTCACATTACATGTCTTGTCCACCGTAGTCTAGGAGACTTTATTATCCTAACAATGCCTTGTGATGGATACAGGGTATGAAACTAATCATTATGTAGCCTCCTCCACTCCCCAGTGTTT